>JAVYIG010000133.1:600000-878229 GCA_035222895.1 Strongylocentrotus droebachiensis | reverse complement strand
CTGTCTCTCTTTATATATTTATCAAGCGCTGCATATTGGCATTCATTTTCTTCATTCATTTCGTTCTTTCCGTTGTTATTGGCTTACTTTTTGTCACAAAAGCCTGTAACTAAGCGAAATTGAATTGTTCTCGCTTCTCTCAATCGCCAGCAATCTGTCTCTAATAATTCTCAAACACTGGTGATATTGGCATTCATTTTCTTCACTCATTTCTTTCTTTCCGTTGGCTTACTTTTTGTCATAAAAGCTGGTAACACCAGCGATATTTAATTGTTTTCGCTTCTCTCTCTCTTCCGCGATCTGTCTTTCTATATAATTCTCAAGCGCTTGATTGATATTGGCATTCATTTAATTCATTCATTTCGTTCTTTCCGTTGTTATTGGCTTTCTTTTTGTCATGATGCCGATATTAACATCAGCGACATTGAATTGTTTTCGCTTCTCGATCTCCTGCGACATGTCTCTCTTTATATTTCTCAAGCGCTGGTGATGTAGGCATTCATTTCCTTCATTCATTTATTTTTTCCGTTGGCATAATTTTTGTAATAAAAGCCGGTAACAGCGATATTGAATTGTTTTGCTTCTCTCTCTCCTGCGATCTGCATTCATGTTCTTCATTTCTTTCTTTCTGTTGGCTTACTATAAGTCATATCAAATCCGGTAACATCAGCTAAATTGAATTGTTTTCGCTTCTCGATCTCCTGCGACATGTCTCTCTTTATATTTCTCAAGCGCTGGTGATGTAGGCATTCATTTTCTTCATTCATTTCTTTCTTTACGTTGCTTACTTTTTGTCATGAAGCCGGTATTAACATCAGCGACATTGAATTGTTTTCGCTTCTCTCGATCTCCCGCGATCTGTCTCTCTTTATATTGCCCAAGCACTTGTTATATTGGCATTCATTTTCTTCATTCATTTCTTTCTTTCCGTTGCTTACTTTTTGTCATGATAGACGGTAGTAATATCAGCCAAATTGAATTGTTTTCGCTTCTCTCGATCTCCCGCAATCTGTCTCTCTTCATAATTCTCAAGCGCTGGTGATATTGGCATTCATTTTCTTCATTCGATTCTTTCTTTCCGTTGCTTACTTTTTGTCATGAAGCCGGTATTAACATCAGCGACATTGAATTGTTTTCGCTTCTCCCGATCTCCCGCGATCTGTCTCTCTTTATATTGCCCACCACTTAATTGTTATATTGGCATTCATTTTCTTCATTCATTTCTTTCTTTCCGTTGCTTACTTTTTGTCATGAAGCCGATATTAACATCAGCGACATTGAATTGTTTTCGCTTCTCGATCTCCTGCGACATGTCTCTCTTTATATTTCTCAAGCGCTGGTGATGTAGGCATTCATTTCCTTTAATCATTTATTTTTTCCGTTGGCATAATTGTTGTAATAAAAGCCGGTAACAGCGATATTGAATTGTTTTGCTTCTCTCTCTCCTGCGATCTGCATTCATGTTCTTCATTTCTTTCTTTCTGTTGGCTTACTATAAGTCATATCAAATCCGGTAACATCAGCTAAATTGAATTGTTTTCGCTTCTCGATCTCCTGCGACATGTCTCTCTTTATATTTCTCAAGCGCTGGTGATGTAGGCATTAATTTCCTTCATTCATTTATTTTTTCCGTTGGCATAATTTTTGTAATTAAAAGCCAGTAAACAGCGATGTTGAATTGTTTTTGCTTCTATCTCTCCCGCGATCTGTCTCAAGCGCCGGTGATATTGGCATTTATTTCCTTCATTCATTTCTTTCTTTCGGAATGCGGCGTCTTGTAAATTTGTTATTTACACTTGTCGTTCGACTTGAGTTCTAAAGTTGCCAGTTGCTGGTACCACATCTACTTTACAGAGCAGGTCCATGCTAAAAGCAATTGTCTGAATTCTAGACTAACCCAACTCTCCATGCTCACCTAACTGTACGCAAGCTCTGTTGATACAGGGATTAAGTCCTTAATAGCCTTGTATTGACAGAGGGATAAGTTCACCAGCAGATAAAGGAAGGGTTTTGTTTACTTAATGATAATGACTATATCAAAGTGCTAAAGCCCAAACTAAAGTCTTTAGGGGCATTTACACTGTCATCCAAACACGCCAAAAAATACCAAACCGGAGCCTGACCGCGATGTTACCAAGGGCAACTACACATTACCGGCAGAAATGCCAATTCCAAAACATTCCAAATCGAAGTGTGATCTTTTGGCGTGTTTTGGCGTGTTTTGGCGTGTTTGGCAAGTATAAACGCTCGCAGTTGTAACATCGCGATGTTAGGTGACGTAACTTTAATAGATGTCGTCCTTAAAGAAAATGATAGAACGATATATACGAAGAATAACATAAAAGAAGGTGATAGAAGGAAGAAACAAATAATAACATAAGGAATAACATAAGGAAAGACAGAAAGAGAAGTGATAGAAGGAAGAAACAAAGAATAACATAAGGAATAACATAAGGAAAGACAGAAAGAGAAAGTGATAGAATGATAAAAACAAAGAATAACATAAGGAAACACAGAAAGAGGGAGTGATAGAATGATAAAAAACAAAGAATAACATAAGAGAAGGTGATAGAAGGAAGAAATAAAGAATAACATAAGGAAACACAGAAAGAGGGAGTGATAGAATGATAAAAAAACAAAGAATAACATAAGAGAAGGTGATAGAAGGAAGAAATAAAGAATAACATAAGGAAACACAGAAAGAGGGAGTGATAGAATGATAAAAAACAAAGAATAACATAAGAGAAGGTGATAGAAGGAAGAAATAAAGAATAACATAAGGAAACACAGAAAGAGGGAGTGATAGAATGATAAAAAACAAAGAATAACATAAGAGAAGGTGATAGAAGGAAGAAAGAAAGAATAAGATAAGGAAACACAGAAAGAGGGAGTGATAGAATGATAAAAAACAAAGAATAACATAAGAGAAGGTGATAGAAGGAAGAAAGAAAGAATAACATAAGGAAACACAGAAAGAGGGAGTGATAGAATGATAAAAAACAAAGAATAACATAAGAGAAGGTGATAGAAGGAAGAAACAAAGAATAACATAAGGAAACACAGAAAGAGGGAGTGATAGAATGATAAAAAACAAAGAATAACATAAGAGAAGGTGATAGAAGGAAGAAACAAAGAATAACATAAGGAAAGACAGAAAGAGAAAGTGAGAGAAGGAAGTGATAAAGAATAACATAAGAGAAGGTGATAGAAGGAAAAACAAAGAATAACAAGGAAAGATAGAAAGAGGAAAGTGTTTGCATCGGAGTACCGCGCATGCGCATTACCAACTGAAACACGCCAAAACATCACTGAGCTTTTCAGTCGGTGATGTTTCCGCACAAGTGTAAACGGGTGCGCGAAACATCGCAACTTTTCAAAATGAGGTATTTGACAGTATAAATGCGCCTTATGAGACAATTCACTGATTTTTCTCTAACGGGGAGTTTTCGTCATGAATGCGTATTCATAATTTATGCAAATTAACCTAAGCATTTTCAAATATCATGAAAATAATCTAACCTCATGATTTTGGGTTTGAAGGAAACATTTATTCAATACATTTTCATCATTCTTCACAAGTCTACAGACAAATATGTAGAGTTTTCTGTAAAATGCATAAAATTATCATTTTGCATAATTAATTAGGCTATAACGACAACAATTTGCATATTAGGAAAAAACTTATTATACCATCTTGTTCCTTACGTAAATATCTACAAACATGCAAATGTTTGTGTTCATTGGACTTTCGACGGCCGAGATCATAGGGGGGGGGGGGGGGGGGGCCAGTCACGAGGTACTTAAAATAGCCCAGTACAGTAAGGGTTAATGGGCCAAGTCGATTATTGAAAACTATTAGAACAAGAACAAACTTATTGACCTTTGCAGTACGAACATGATGACAACACACTTTAGCAAATCATTTTAAAACCTTCAACAGGTTCTATAGCACATGCTCTGGTGTCAAATGCTATCTGGTCAATATCGACATTAAAACAAAACCCAACCTAAACACTGAAGAAATACTAAAGCTAACCATAACCATAAAACCCAACTGCAGCCTTTACGCTAAAATTAACCCCATATCTGTGATATCTGATAGTAAGCTTGGATCACATTTCAGGTTGCCTTGATAATGTGTCATCTGCTTTAGGAACATGAATTAAAGTGGTAAGTTTTTAAACAATAATTTGGTGATGGTGTGAAATATGAAGAGAAAAAAAAGAAACAAAAATTAAGAAAATTTTCCCAGGAAGTGTCACTTTACAAAAACAGAGGTGCAAACTTTTACCAAAATATTTTAATATTTTAATAGATGAAAATAAACTTTTTTTATAAAAGTCAGAATTTATATTTCTCTCATCCTTATCCAAAATGGTAAAGCTAGAAAATGGAAGTCATAAACTTACCCTCTACCCATGTTCTTCAATGCCTTGATTAGTTCAGGGACCAGCGTCTTGTGACCTGCTGCTAACGTACTCACTCCGACGGCATGAACATCAGCATCTATCGCTTGCTGGGCGACCTCACTAGGAGTCTGTAAGACAACATGGATAGCATAAGGTCAGTGATTCATAACCATAAAAGTCATTTCTTTCCTCAACTGACACCCTCATATACAGAAATCTGAACTTAATATTTGTTTGACACTGTACTTGTGAATTCTTTTATATTGGATCAAATTTAAATATTTGCATTACATGCAGTGGAAAAGGTAATGTCACAGGGGCTGAAGTTGGGAATCCAATTCATGAAAAAAATTGAGAATGTAGCAATTGTTACAGGAGCAAGTGTCACAAAACTGCTGAGTGCCGTTTCACGAAACCGTCATAAGTATCGGATCACCAACATCCCATTGAAATGTGTGTTAAATTTAATACACGCATTTCAATGAGTTGTCAGCAAACTTGTACTTATGACGGTCTTGTGAAACACTGCCCTGATTTCTCCCATCATATTCACCTGGAAGAGTGGGCCGATATCAACGTCGAATCCAAGATCGGCAAAGCTTGTGGCGACCACCTTAGCTCCGCGATCATGACCGTCCTGTCCCATCTTAGCGACGAGGAGTCGAGGCCTTCGCCCTTCCGCCTTCTCAAAGTCCTATCAAAGACAAGAAAATGAAACAGAGGGCTAGAAGAAATCCTAGATTTCTTGTTGTCGTGGGCAGCGTTGCCTGTGATTTGTCTGCGAGTAACTGACAATTGTATAATAAAGGGCAATACTGAAGGTTACCTTCAAAATTTAGCTCAGTGGTAGAGCAGTTGTCTTGTGGAAGGACCTTTGGTTTGAGAGGCCAGAATCTCCAATTGCAAAATTTTACTGAAGCGAATCTTCGCCCACATTACTAAAGCCTAACTGACCTGGTTAGGTCACGTTTCCAGAATGAACAGCGTACGCTTCATTTAACGCTTACTCATGGAGAATGTTGTTGGAACAAATAGGCAAGGAAGACCAAGGGGAAAGTGACATCCTAGTATAGGCAGCACCTTCCAAAAGGCATATAGAATTGCTCACAAAAGAAAAAGAAGGTTTGAATATGTTTGTAGAGCCAACGTCCTTAGGGACACAGTGAAGGCTTAGCTTAGCTTTGATGAGCTAGTGCTCTTTGGTGAGGCACTAATCAGCAAGTATTTAGCAAGTCCCTCATACAGGACTTATAGCTGTAGGTCTACTTGTTGTTCATCTACCAGTAAATATTTGCTTTGTAAAAAAGATGTAAAATTAATGTCAAATAGTGACCGGGAAATTTGCTGAATCACCAATTGATCTGGACTTCATTTTGTCAAAGATCTAGTATTATGGTTAGGTTTGCACTTATGTTTTAGGTTAGGATTAGGGATTGTTTTGGGGGTTGAGGGTTATGGTTATGAACTCCGATAGTTTAGGAAACTATAGGCATTGCAGCTGTTCCCTTGTCAGATGCCATATAACCTGAAATACATGTAATTCATAATTCATCAAGTTACGAAAAGAACAGCACCTGAGTACAACCAGTCTTTAGTTCACCTCTACCAACCCACACGTACCCTCCGACGATCCTCCAACTCTGGTCGTCTACACATACTACTTTCAAAGACATCTTGGGAGGAACAAGCTTTTGCACATGCCGGACCAGCCCTGTGGAATTCACTTCCACAGGAGCTGAAGAACTCTAATTCTTCAACGTCCTTTAAGAGCAACCTTAAATCCCATTTGTTCAATTTTGTGTTTTGAAGAAAGACATTCATTCATTCTTTCATTTTTGTATTTTTTTTTCTCTGTCTAAAGTAAATGTACATGATGAAATGTACACGATTCCTTTGTCATGTTTCCTAATATTTTGAAGCGCCTTGAGCATTCAATAAGAATGGATAATGGAGCTAGACAAATCTCATGTATTATTATCCTTATCATCAATAAACAATCATACCTCAACTCGACTGATGCAGGCTTGGATCTCCTCATCATCTCCATACTCTGACTTGTATGCTCCGCTCACCATCCTGTCGCTAGCAACGTGACGGGTAAACACTTTCTCCATCGCCATGGAGATCTCCTCCACAGTACATCTCGCTCTTGCTGCCTGAACATACCATGAAAGTAACAAAAGAATGAAAAAATTACATCATCCTTTCTGTTACAAGATACTTAATATGAGACACAATATACTTATCTTATTTTTTCTTCTTCTTCAGTATTACCGGTATATCTTTCTTAAAGTGGCTCACTTTTTCAAGTTTAAATGGACCTTTGCTACATTTTTCAGACTTATGAAGGAGCAGAGCGGCAACCAGCTCACATTTATTGTCTCTCCTGAGTTTTCGTGTTAAATTAGTCTTTTTTCAAGCAAGTTCTTCAGAAATATTTGTTTATCTCCGGAAGAAAACTTCTATATAGCAATATTCTGAAGAATTTTTATGTCAAACTATACGATATATTATGTAAGTAAACTTATTTTGATTCTTTGTACGTTTGTAAAATGTGAGCAAAACAAATTTCCAATATTGGACAATAAAAATTGAAATTGAAATATTATATTAACCTGTTATTTTTGTGACAGTATATTTTCATGAATTTTGCAAAGGCTTTTAGCTTTAACAACACTAAAATGAGCTGGCAGTGCATGTGTGCACATGGACTTCATGTACCACAGAGATGCAAAACTCTAGAGACAGACTTTATAGGGTAATGTAATCAAAATTAATGCACAAATCTTTGTTAAGTGCCATGTTAGAAATAATTGTACTTCAATAGTCAAAATGAGAATTGCATACATTAATTGCTGCTAGGTAGGACAAACATCATGGCTTGTCTTACCTAACAACACATAATGTATGCAACTCGCATTCTGACTATTGAAATACAATTATTGGTACAAGTGAATGAAATAATTTGTAACGAGGCACTTAACAAAGATTTGTGCATTGAATTTAAATACATTATATAAATGACCTATTGCCAGGTATCCCTGTCACCAGTAGAATACCTATAAGCCGAAATGTGAAATGTAAAAGTGATTTACCCGAACAGCGCATTCCAAGAGATTCTTCTCTCCTGAGCTGGCTTCTGAGATGGCATCTAATGCAGCTTCAGCCTGCATGGAAGAAACAAAAAAATATATATCAGAGGACATTATAAATGGGTTCAAGAATGTAGCCAATGAGAAGCGTCAAAATGAATCACCTGTGTGTTCATTACTTTTTTTACTGTATGCACAGGGAGTGCATTTCGGTGATAACAGGTGTAATTTCTTGACTTTATACTCATATTGTAGACCCATCTTACAAAACAAATAATATATGTTTTTTACTCATGCATTAGTGATATGCACTGCACACAGTTTAAGTCACAATGAGAAGGACAATGAACTTGGCAAGTGCAAACCATAATGTCTGTACTACCTAACAACAACAACGTATGTATGCAATTAGCATTCTGACTATTGAAATACAATTATTTGTAAACATGAGAATGAAATAATCATTACAAGGCAATTTAGCTGCAAAATAAAAAGCCATATTCTGCATGCTACTCCGAATATGAAACCGAAGGGTGCAACATTTGCCACATTGCCCTCTTCTTCTTTAGATAATATTTTTTCCTTCAAAAATGAACTATCAAAAAGGTAAATTCTGTAGATTAGTGACCATGATTTGTACATCCCATGAGAAACCAATGCCAGGAATGGTTAGAGTCAAAACAGTGGCATGAAAGGCCTGCCATAGTTAAGTTCAACCTAAAAACGATCGTAGTCTTTGTGAAACACCCCCCAGTATTCAATGAGTAAGATGAAACTCACCTCTTGTGAACTTCTCGATTGTTTGATATCTTTGAGTTTGTTGATCTGTTTCTCTCTCACTTCAGTATTATCAATGGAAAGCACCTCCATTGGCTCCTCCACGGCTAGCTTGTACTTGTTCACACCAACTATTACTTCTGAAAGTTTAAAGATAAAGACCAGTTATGGTCATGCAATTGCATTGTGAAAAAAACGTTGTGGAATCGATCAGAAAAGGTTGATCATCTAGCATATAAGTATTGGTGTGTACTGCAAGGTTCTGGAATCATCAAAATGATAAGAAATTTGGCCCAGTCTTCGTAAAGTTACAAGCACTGTACACAGAAAGATGTATATGGGACTACGCACACGTGCGCGACACGTGCGTTTATCTCTCACAGTCCAATAGATAAACTAATTTACCAAATCTATCAATTAGGAGGCGGTTTCCCGGCAAAATGTTCATCATCATGTATTAGTCAAAACATATTCTTTCACATGATTGGTAATAAAGAGCTTCCATTTCATTTTTTGAAATTGGGGCGTTTCCAATACTGGTCTTTACCTTTAAGGAAATCATGTGTATCATGTTAGCATAGTGGGGTAGTAGCAGTAGGTTGCACAACCCAGTGCCTCTACAGAGATGCTAGTACCCCCTCAATAGCCAAAATCATGCAACCACACTACATTAGCAAGTGGCTCCAACACTAATATTGTCTACTGTCCACATAGACTTTTAATGCAAACCATAATAAAGAGAAAATAAGAAAGAATATATGACACTATCTGAGAAGCATTACCCTATAATTAAAGTGTGATTCATAATTTGTCTCAGCTTATAAATTTTGCGCTCACATCAAAACATTTGATAATTAACTTCATAAAGTAATGAATCAGACTGCTCAAACGAACCATAATCTATACTTTAAAAAAAAAGAACATTTATTTATTTTCGACGTTCATTGTATAACTGACATTTATCTAAAATCATGCACACATGAATAATACAAGAAAGTGCCTTCTTCTCACCCTTTCCAGAGTCGATCCTGGCCTGTTTCTTGGCAGCACACTCCTCAATCTTCAGCTTACAGAATCCATCTGAGACAGCCTTGGCCATGCCTCCCATCTCTTCAATCTGAAACACACCAAAGAACACATCACATCAAAATCATGAAGTGGGGCTGTAGCTATTCAAGTAATACTTAATCAATGTGATAATCTGGATTTTTATAGCACCTTCATACATCTACAGTGTCCCTTAGTGCCTTACATATACATAACTACCCTAGTCATTGGATTCAGGGTTGCATGTAGGACTTGCCTGCACACATTCTCCACTCCCTGGGGAAGGAAGGGGTTGACACTTTGCAACTATATGACTTCAATTTGGCTTGCGGAGGTAAAATGCTTAGATGTGATCTGAATATGAGTTGAGACAAATTAATAATGGGGCTTTCACATATACACTCCGGGGCCCGTACGGCGAGTAAAAACAGACATTGTGGAAATTTTCGGCTGGTTACCCGCCGGCTCCCGTAAAGTTTCTACAGGCGCCGGGACAGTTTTCACCAGCCGTACGGGCGCGATGGTTCTGGGTTGGCTGCTCCCAATTCTCCCAGCGTTTTCATCTGACCATTAGGACGTAGTAAGCCTGTAAAGGGCCTGTGCACCGTAAGGATCCCATGAGGGCTCTGGAGAGTGCCCGGACGGCCCTTCACGATTTATTCTTTTAATTCTCAAAGCTTACCAGCCAGCACCCTTGAATATGTGACCACACATGCTGTAGAAATGAAAATCAAAAGGGTCCTGCACGGTCTCTCAAATCCGGGTAGGGAAAATCGTACGGGGCCCAGTGTATTCGTGACCTAGGCGATAGCCATGCCAAATGCTAAGTAAAATACTGTTTTTTGAATGAAATAGATCGAGTGAAAGGATTTTATTGAGGACATTTCATGGTCACAGTCATACAACGGAATGTCATGGATAACAATCATGCATGTTTAAAAAAAGAAATATATAAAAATTAACAAAAGGATACATAGACTATGTAAAAGTGTACTGAATTGAATACGGCCCACGGCCTACAGTTAGCAGGAAGCTGTAATGAATGGAGATACCGTCTCGAAAGAATTTTTCCGAGGGAAAAATATTTAAGATTAACCTGGCTTAACAAAAAGAAATGTAACCCTCTCCAGTCATCATTTCCATCAACAGCTGTCCATATCAATGCACAGTCCCTCTCTGGCATTCCAAATAGTACGAAATGTTACGCAACGCCATCTGCTTCCCTAAGTTCTCTATTCACTCTTTTGCAAAAATATGCAAGCATCGAGCTTTGAAGCCATGCGAGGCACCGACAAATTAAGTCATGTTCAGTGAAGATATATTTAGCTATAACATATAAAATGCAGAATTCACAAAATATGACCAATGCAACTTTCTATTAGTCATCAAATGCCTGTTCCGTTCTCGGATAGCTCTACTGAAGACATGGCAATGTCAACCAGCGAAATCGACCAAGGAAATCATGAGTTAGAGCGAATGAAAGGTTTTCATCATCATGATTTTCTCATCTAATTATTGACATTTTCCGAAAATTTCCGAAATTTGTACATAGCTAGGAAGGTAGTCCAAAGGGTTATCTTGCTTAAGAACTAAATAAAATTGTGTTATATGCTTGCGCATTTATTGATTTAGGGCTAGAAGTTGTCAAGTTATCACCACTATTCACCCCAAGTACGGGCCGGCAAAGCAAAAGCCGCCGTGCTCGCTGGGCTGGGCTGTGTGTGGAAAGGGAGGACTTATTGTTACTAGGGAGCTGTACGGTTTCGGAGGGGGGTTAAGGGGATTACGGTAGGGGAAACAAAAGACGCGCGGTGCCACGGATGACTTCAAAGGGGCCTCTTGGACGGGATCTCCATTAATTACAGCTTCCTGCAGTTAGTATGTGTTAAATAGTCATAGTAGCCCTTTCTTTTTTACATGGTATCTATGACTGGGCAATTGTTTTCACAAAAGAGCACATAGTGTAGAAGGGTTACCTCAGCAATGATATTGTTGGCTGCCTCATAGATTTCATCTGTCAGGTTTTCCATCATGTGAGAGCCTCCCCATGGATCTACAATCTGTCAGGTGATCAGATAGGAAATTGTCAGGTGACCAAAATAAGATTAAAAAAAAGTGGTATACTGTTGTTGTCAATATCTACAATGGTCAATTTTATGCCAAGTTTCCTTGCAAATAAAAGAATTTCCAGACAATGTTTATCTGTAGTTCGCATTGCTGCCATGATCCAGTACTGCCTGATGATAAGATGTATGAAACTAAGATGCAGTATTGCAATGTTGAGTTTAGATTAAAAGTACAGGCAGATAATACATGTTCAAATCCAGTATCTAATGTCCTTTTGATTGATTTTAATAGTCATTTTCTGGATTAACCCAGGCAGATATACATCAGCCTAGTGATGAACAACATGCACTACATTTCAATGAGTTATTGCATTTCATGAACTAGCATGTTTGACAAAGGCATGGCTTGCCTGACTTAATGACAAATTCTGTATGCCTTCTGACTATTCACACACAATAACTCATACAAGATGAAGGCAACAGTTTGTAAGTGATAGATATGACACAGAAGCGTGCATTAAATTGAATGCACTCTTTGAAACTGGGAGAAAGTAATGACTCCTATAACAGGAAAACGATTATCTCCAAACAAACTCTCTTATCCTTCCTTTCCACATCATTTTCTCAAAGCCAGAAAGTACTCTTTGAAAGTAACAAATCCTATTACAGGAAAACGATCATCTCAAAACAGACCCTCCTCTACTTTCTTGACCACATACCTTTGGAATGCCACTCTCCTCCTGAAGAATGATCTGTGTGTTCCTGGCGATACGAGCGCTGGTCACGGTGGGCAGTCCTAGGGCCTCGTCATAGGAGTTTGTGTGGAGTGACTGGGTTCCTCCAAACACCGCAGCCATGGCCTCTACCGTGGTCCTGATTACGTTGTTGTATGGATCCTAGGAAATAGGGAAAAGATGAAATGGAAAGGAATATGGTTTTAAAATACAGCATTTAATAAAATCTGTGTTAGGCAATCTAAAATGGTCACAATTGGAAGTCCAAGGGCCATGTCGTAGGAGTATGTGTGGAGTGACTTGGTTTCTCCAAACAATGCTGCCATTGTCTTTATAGTTGTTCTGGTTACGTTGTTGTAGGGGTCCTAGGCATTTAAAATCATGAAAGGAAAACATAGAAATTGATATTCAGATTCTGGGATAAAGTTGAGTCCAAGTCATGTGACTGCAGTGTGAAAGAAATCGTCTAGACTTTTATTGAGAAGGGTTGGTTATGTAGTTAACACTATAGTTTGACACTTTTTCTTCAATTGCCCATAGTTTGTGAAGTATAAGGTGTTGCTTCCAGACATTTGAGAGTGACATCTCAGCATCACAGAGTTGGGTTTCAGTGTAACACTTTCTACAAACCAATGAACTGTATCTTACACTTGTAATATTCTACAACTGTAGCACTGAATTAACTCTTTGTTAACACCAATCTGTTCTGTGAGACACCAATCAAATATCTATAATTGAAACCTCAGAATCATGGGGGTGTGCTTCAATGTAATGTTTTCTAAACACAAATGAACTATACCTTACAATGAGATATACGTATTTTACACCTGAGAAACATTAACACAAAAATCAACAAACATTATCTTACACTTAATACATGTTTCAAATTAAGCACTGAATTAACACTTTGTAAAAACCAACCTGTTCAGTGAGGGACCATCCTGAGGTCTGTGAATGACACCCGAGCATCATGGAGTTGGGTTTCCTGAGAAACATTTACACTAATATCAATAAACATTACGTTACACTGACTATACGTTTCAAATAAAGCACTTTAACATTGAATTAACACCTCTTAAACACCAACCTGTTCAGTGAGTGACCATCCTGAGGTCTGTGAATGACACCTGAGCATCATGGAGTTGGGTTTGTTGGGGTTGAAGTGCTCCTTCATGAGATGGGCCCAAAGGCGTCGTGCCGCCCTCAGCTTGGCGATCTCAAAGTAGAAGTTCATGCCGATCCCCCAGAAGAAGGAGAGGCGGGGGGCAAACTCGTCAATGTCCATACCGGCCTTCAAGCCTGAGAGGGGAAAGCGACAAAGAATAAAACAGTCAAACCTGTCTAGAAAGACCACCTGTCTACAAGGACCACTTTTTGTGTTTCCCTTGGGTGGTCGTTACAGACAGATTTTACTGTACTACCAAGTCCTAAAACCTTGTTTTTCTGAAGACATCCCTTTACTCAGAAACATAAGAACTAAGAGAAAAGTATTCATTCATTTTTCTGTCCCCATGGTTGCCTAGTATTTATTGATCAAAGCACTAAACACAAAAAGACATGAAATGGTTCAAGGAGCTACACATGTTTAGCATAGTGAGATGGAGGAGAGTGGTACCTGTTCTGCAGTACTCCAGACCATCCGCTATGGTGAAGGCTAGCTCCAAGATAGTATCAGCACCAGCCTCTTGCATATGATAGCCAGAGATTGAGATGGAATTAAACTTGGGCATGTGCTGAAATTGAAAGAAAGAAAGTTAGCATGAAAGAAAGAAAAAATTATCAAGATTTAATTGATGAATTATTTGGCTAGATGGCAACCTGATCACATTCTTTACCATTACTATGTAGTGGATCAAATGATCAGCAATTTGAGTCCTAGCTGAGGCACCAATGGCCTTTGGCAAGGCACTGACCTGAATACATACATGTGGGTGCAATGAGTAGGTACACTGTAGGAAGTTATTCACCAAATGGTCTTTGCGCATTCACGCAGCTCCGCTTACCTCAGGGTAACAATAGTACCCTGGGCAGCGTCTCATGAAACCCTCATAAGAACAAGTTCACCGACATCTCATTGAAACGTGTGTTAAACTTTATACACACATTTCAATGGGATGTCATTGAACTTGTACTTAGGCAATTTTGTGAGTCGCTGCCCTGATGCCTTGTGCATTCCCTGGTATGGATATGTCCACAATATATGTGCTTTATTATTATCATTATTGTTTACTTTCAGAACAGATGATGGCAAAACAGCAGCAACACCATCAATAACAAATGAGTTACTATAAAAGTAGAAATATTTGCGGTACATTCATTTTCACAGATTTCGCGCTAAGATCGGCAAACGCGAATTTTAGATCTCGCGAAAATATATGCATGACTTCTTATGCATGTTTTGAACAGGCTGAATTGCAACGCAAATTTAAGGACCAGCGAATATGTTTTGGGGTCGCTCAGCGCGAAAAAATTAATCACGTAAAAATTACGGCGTTTACGGTACCTGAGAGGTATAGGCAAAGATGTCTCCAATGATTCTCATAGAGGGCTCTGGAGGGTAGATGTACGTATTCCTGACCATAAACTCCTTTAAGATGTCGTTCTGGATCGTACCGGTTAGCTGCTCTTGACTTACACCCTGACAAAGAGAGGGAGAGAGAGAGAGAGGGAGAGCAGAGAGGGGGGGGGGGAGGAGAGAGAGAGAGAGACAGACAGACAAACAGACAGAGAGAGACAGACAAAGATGGAGAGAGGGAAAACATAAAGAGAGGGAAAAAAAAAGGGACAGGGAGAGAAAGAGAGAGAATGAGAGAGAGACAGAGAGACAGAGAGAGATATGGAGAGAGAGACAGAGAGAGAGAAAGAGAGAAGGTTAAAACAAGATACAATGAGGCAAACTCAAACAGATATTGAAAAATGAAGAATGGCTAGAGCTAAGTCAGAAAATTGCTCAGTCAATTTCGAGTTGTTGAAGGGCGACTCTCCTATTCAAATGTTCATTTTCTCCTGGTCCCTTTTACATGGGGACTATACTCAAAGATATATGATTACATTATGAGAAGAAGAGAATTGGAGAGTTGATGGAGAAAACATCACGATGACGATCCTACTTCGCTAATTCAAGCTCCCATGTGTACAGTGATATAATTTTAAAGAATTCATTCAGAGTAACTTTTCATCAAGAATGGTTTCCCCCAAAATTGAAATAAACTCACTTGTTCCTCTGCGGCAACGATAAACATGGCCATGATGGGGAGAACAGCTCCATTCATCGTCATGGAAACGGACATCTTGTCAAGAGGGATGCTATCAAACAATACCTATAAAAATAAAGAATCTACATAAAATGATGATGAAATTGAGGAGACAGAGAGACTAAACCTGGCATTAAAGATAAACTCCAGTTCTGGTAAAAAAAAAGAAAATTAATTCTCACAGAATCAAACGAAACTTACACTGAATGTTCAAGATTACAAATAAATGACATGTGCCAAACAATTTTGGAAGAAAATGTATACTGGCTGAGTAATGAGCATAGAAAGACAAGGAAATCAAGGTAGTACTAGCCCCGACACCCTGTGTGTTGTCCCATATATAGCTTTCTGTGTACAGTGCTTGTTACTTTACCAAGACTCGGTCAAATTTATTATGATTTTGATGACTCCAGAACCTTGCAGTGCACACCAATACTTACATGCTACATGATCAACTGTTTCTGATCCTTTCCACACCTTTTCTTTCACAATGCAATCGCATTACCAGTACTAAAGTTTATCTTTAAGTGGAATATGACAATATAAACATCAAAATTATGTGCTTCATATCCACACTCAATTAAATCTAAATCACTTTTACAATGACTCCTTTCAGTCATTGCAAGGCATCTTAGCTGCTGTCAAAGCATGTATTCACACCTTAGCACATACCCTTAGACATTTCATCTGTAGTTGTCTCTCTCAACCCAGGTGCAGTTAATGGGTATTTGACAGTATAGTCACATATTCACTGAATGCTAGAGTTGCATTTATTTGGCTGTCAGTTAACCCCAAGGTGAAATGAGGTCATGCAGAATCCTAGCATTGAATTGGGAGGACCAAAATAATTTAGAAGGCTTTAAGTAAGAATTAATAAGTTTGTTGCTTTTTACGGTACTCTTGAACCCGGCATAAATAATATTTGTTATTTAACCCCAAAATAGTACAAGAATGCATTCACAATTGCAATTGGTTGAAGTTTGTCATAATTTGTATTTTTAAAATTTTTTATTTGTATTTCTTCATTCATTCATTGTGATTGTAATTGTACTTTTTATATTCTAAATCCTTTAAAAACAAATCCTGTAAAACATTGTCACGGTTCAGTCATCTGGTTGCGAAGATATGTATCAATAAATCTTGAATCTTGTCATAGAAACGTGCCCTCAGCATATTTTCAAAAAAGCCTGTGCATTCTGTATTGGCATCAAACGTGATGTGCACTAGCGAGAACCCTGCCCCCATCGCCCACTGATAGGACACAAATCAAGCTGAAAAGAGGAAGATCTCACCTTCATATCATCCACTGAATCAATGGCTACCCCTGCCATACCCACATCACCATGTACTCTGGGATTGTCAGAGTCATACCTGCAAGGGAATATAAGCAGAGTTAACTCTTAAGCTGCCCTAATGCAATGCACCCAGTGCCACAGTGCTAATCCCTATTGTGCCAACCACTAATCCCCCATGTGCCACATTTATTTTAGGGTTGGTCCAAGTGCATGTAGTTTAAATTGTTACTATGTTTGATCCACTTTAACTTCTCATCCGTATGTTGTATAAACAAAAATTGTACATTAAAGTTGTAGGAAATTTAATCCTCTTTCTGTTGATACCAATATCATTTCATGAATTTGTAATTTTGCTAAAATTAATAAGTATTATCAGTGAGTTGTAAAACCAATCCATCGTCTCATTTCCCGCCCAAAATCTGAGGAGCCATGATCAAAACTGACAAATTTGATGATAAAATATCGCAATTTTCTCAGGAAAATCCAATGTAACGGTAAAAGTGAAGCACGCAAAATCAAAACAACAATAAACCCTCTACACAAATACAATAAGCTTTCATGTGTGCACTGATGCGCATCGCACAATAGGCATAACAATTAGTGTGTGTACTTATGCACAAAAATTTGTAAGTGGCACGCGAGCGAATGAGCGTTTATGTGTGCATGTGTGCAATGGCAAGCGACCAGAAACCTGATTATGTGAGCGTGGCATGCCAGCGCATGCACAGAACGGTGTTTTTGGCATGATGCGAGTTAAGGGAAAGTTCGATTTGACCGATAGGCCAGGGCAAAGGTTACGGCTGAGGCTAAGGAAGAAAGGAAGGATGAGGGGACAAGTAGGGAGGAAAAAAAGGAGGTAGGAAGCAAAGATAGTAGAAGAAAACAAAAGGTAGAAAAGGAGGAAGGAAAGAAGGGAGAAAGAAAAGAAGATAGAAAAGAAAGAGGAAGAAAAGAAGGTAGAACGAAAGGAAGAAAAGGAGAGAAGAAGGGAGATAGAAAATAATGATGAAGAGAAGGAGGAAAAAAAAGGAGAGAGAGAATAAGGAGGAAACAAAGAAGGAGGTAGAAAAGAGGATGGTAGAAAAGAAGGAGGAAGAAAAGGAGGAATTAAAGAAGGGAGGAAGAAAAGAAGGAGGAAGAAAAAAGGGAGGAAGAAATAAAGGGGGAAGAAAAGGGGGAAGAAAAGGAGGAAGAAAAGAAAGAGCAAGACAAGAAGGAGGTAGAATAGAAGGAGGGATAAAAGAAGGAGACAACAAAATGAGCAGGAAAAGGAGAATCAGAATAAGAAAAGAGGATAACAGAATAATAGAGAAAGCCAAGAAACAGAAAGAAGAAAAACTAGGAGGTAGGATCTTACCCTCGATGTGTTGCCAAGTCAAATGCTACACTGAGTCCCTGTTGACCGGCCTTGATGTTCTCACGGTAAAATCTATTACTCTCCTCAACAGTACTGAAACCTGCATACTGAATCACAAAACACAAGGGATTACATGAATATTCATGCATGATAAAGGGAAATTATCACAATATCCAGGACAGTGGTCTACAAATGGTGACTCAAGATTAGTTGCGGGGATAAATGCTCCCAGCTGTATTTCGTCAAAGATATATGGTTAGATTTAGGGTTAAAATTGAGTTTTGGGATTAAGTAGTTGAAAGGGGAAGTCTATGATACCCTGATAATAAGTTGGTTTTAATGGAAGGAGAAAAATGAGAGGAGCAGGTAAGAGAAAGTCTGAGCGAAGTCCTATTAAAAATACGAGAGTTATGAATTTTTAAAGTTGCAATCAATCACAACAAAATCACCCTGTCACAACATCAATTCATCTATCACTTAATGAATCGGCCATTTAATTATCATTTTCTCAAAATGCTATTTCTTTCTCCTCTGAACTTTCATGCATTTCTCCCTTTAAAAAAAAGAAAAATTCACTTTGAATATCAAGAACAACAATAATAAAAATAGTGATAATATTATTATGCCGTTCTTGTAATATAATGCCTCTATGCGCTTCCAAAGGACTTTCGATACTATTACCCCAGCCTTAGCTCCGGTAACCATAGCATGCAGTGCATTCAAGGAATAAATCTTACCAGGTACCCTCTTACTACACCTGGGTCGAGTTGCAAACAATGATTAATGTCTCGCCAAAGAACATTAGTGCCGCGGCGGGTTCGAACCCTGATCCTTATGGTTTACAGTCTGGAGAGGTATCCACTAGACCACAACACCTCTACAATATAAATGGAGTAGGAATTTACCTGTCTGATTGTCCAAGGTCTCTGTGCATACATAGTGGGATAAGGTCCTCTGGTGTAGGGGTATTTCCCTGGTAGCTCATCGGGGTGCTTTGCTGTGTCTTGTTGAGTGAAGAGCGGCTTAAGAGAGATACCCTGTTTGGAAAGAAAATACATATGTGTGATACAGAGAAACCTGCTACAGCAACAACCTGTATTGAAAGACCACCTGTCTATAAAGACCACATTTTATGTTTCCCTTCAATAGAGTTTCTTATTGAAATATACACTAAACAAACCTGTATATAAAGACAATATGCCTATAACAACTGCTTTTCTTGTCTACCATGAGTGGTCTTTGTATACAGGTTTCCCTTTATCATACACTGTGTTGTTTGGAGAAGTATGATTTTTGGAGCAATGTATTACTGTTTTCAGGTTGTGTAAATAACTGTGCTGGTTTTCTCATGTGTAATCAAGTATTTATACAGACTTCATCTGTGGGAAATTAGACACTAAGAAACATGAAAAGCATCAGAGCATAATGTTTTTCTCAAGAACAAGTGATTTGATTACCGTATTTGCCGGCGTATAGGCCGCAGTATTTTTGGAAGAAAAAATATCAAAAAGTCGGGGTGCGGCCTATGCGGCGAAAGAGTAAAAAAAAGTTTTTTTTTTTTTTTTTTTTTTTTTTTTTAGTTTTTTTTTAGTTTTGATTTATGGCGCTATGCCTGGCAATGTCTCCCAGCTCAGTAATCAGTGTTGACTCACCACTCGGAAACTACAACAACACTAAAATTTGTTGGTTTGAAAGTAATTTTTCTAATAGATCTCAATATGTAGTTTATAATAATAATTCCTCAATTTTTTTTATATAACAAATGGTGTACCACAAGGTACTATCCTAGGACCTAGTACTCTTTTGTTTTTAATTCACATTAATGATCTTACACATTCTTCTAAAAACGACATTGTTACTATTATTTTGTGACAAGTTTACAAGCACAAATCAGCGCCTTTAACTGCACCTCGATGTTAAATGAAGGTCCTTCCCCGCGTGGGTTTTCGGCAACAAAACAACAACAACAACCAAAAAAAAAAAAAAAAAAAAAAAAAACGATTTTTTTTTTTTTTTTTTTTTTTTTAAATGTCAAAATCGGGGGTGCGGCCTATACGGCGGTGCGGCCTTTACGCCGGCAAATACGGTAATAATTTTAAGTCACATTAAAAACAACTACAAAATAATAACACTGTTATAATGCAGTTTATAACATTTGCTCATTAACTTTGGCTGACACTAGACTATAAAGGTCATGATAGCATTACAACAAGTTCAATTTATCAAAACAAACATGTTGTGAAGAGTTGAAGGAGAGTAAAATTCTAAAATCAGTGCATCAGTTGTGAGATAGACCAAAGAAAATACGTCTTAATTGATTTCCTTTCATAAATAGGAATAATCAGTGGCGTAGCATAGGTTCAGCCACTACAGGGGCACTTATGTAAGGATGAGAGATTGGAGGGAGAGGGGGGGGGGGGGGGGGCACAACCTTCATACTATCCAACAGGTGGGATGGAATGGGGCTGCAATCATCTTATTTTTATGTCATTGCCTTTCCCTTCTCCATTTCTTTCTCTCTTTAAAAATTGCCATTTAACCGCCCTCCTAACAGTCAACTTAATTTTTCATTGTTTCCCCCTCTCCCTTTTTTGTTCTCTTTTCAAAAGGAACTGCTATCATCCTCCCAGCCCCCCCCCTCCCCTGGGTGCCCCTTGTAGCTATACCACTGTGGTTAAGTTTTACCTCTGGTGAATGCCATGTGAGTTTCTCCGTCGGATCTGCTCCCTTCAACTGTTTCTCAGCAAGCTTATTCCATTCTGGATTCAGTGGCTCTCTGTGCAAACAGCTGATACATGTCACTCTTGGTACTCCAGCCTGAATCATGAAATAAGGAAGTATGTTTTCTTCAAACAAAGTATATCAAATCATAAAATAAAGTCTGTTTTTATTTAAACAAGGTATCCCTATTTTTTACAATATTGTTCTTCATAGAATAGCATAACTTGATATTTCTGTATATTTTGGAAAATGTTGTAAGGTCATGAATTGACGACACACGAAATTGAGCTGGCAAAGTACACACAAACTTGTATGAAGCCTAGCTTAGCCATTGGGGGAAAAACGACTTGCAAGAAATTCTGTTCTGTGTTCTTGTCATCTGCAAAAAGTATTGGTATACCAACATTTAATTCAATAGCTTATAAATTCCAGTATCAATTTACATGAGTTAAGTTTGAATTGACCCTGGATAAAAATGTAGAGAATAGAAATTTGATCGAAGACATGATTAATTCATATGAAATCTTTTAAAAATAAACACAAACCTTGTGAAATGAAGCCAAAAGAATGTCTATGAATGCATTTGGAATATTGTAACGAAAATTCTCATCATCATTATCAAGTGCTATCTTTATCATCATCATCATCAGCTAACATCTCTCTTCCCCACGCTGTGGGGTTGGACATTTTATTTCTTCCATGGCCCCTTTCCAAGCGTTCTGGTCTTTAACATCCACCTGGGTGAAGCCAGAAACTTTCATATCTTCCTCTAATGTTTCCTTCCTAGCTTTTTTTTTTGTCACTAAAGTGCTCATTCTACTCATACCAGGCTTTACCTTGTGCAGGAGTTGAGCTGAATGCCATCGAGCACTCTGAGCTAAAGCTGATCTTAGCTTCCACATGTTTGGAAACCTGTGTGATAAAGAGAAAAGGATCTTGGGTCTTCATCAAAGCTGAAATATTATCCTTTGTTACAAAACCATAACTCCTCAAATATCATTATTTCTATAAGATATTTTGGATAGCTATAGCATTGTTGGCCAAAGCAAAGTATTGTATTATAGCAAGTTTGTATTTGTTTGAAGTGCAACTCAAAATTGCTGAATATGCATGAATCAAAGAGACAAAGCCCTTTTCAAACTCTTGCATATTCAGCATTTTGAGCGAACAGCGCTCTATAATAAAAATATTCATATTTGCTGCGCTGCTACCGCACGTGCGTAATTTATCTTCGCCATGTTGAATCAAAGATACAATCGTCGGGTTAGGACGAAGAATCACCCTTTTTCCCATCACAGACTTCTTCAAATTATAATTTTAAGTGGTTGGAAAGATGCCCAGAGGAGTCGAAAAACATTGTTAGTCAAAACTGTAATTAGGTCTACTGCCTCTTTACATTGCGAAAAAATGTGAATCCGGGCTAACTCGGCCCACAGGACTACTCGGCCCAGCTGGAAAAACTGGGCCGAGATGTCCCGACCTGATTAATCGATCGAGAGATACCAATGTGTATATGTTTGTGCTCTTTGTGACTTAATAATGCCCTTTCCAACCAACATCTTTAATGGAATTGTGTTAAATGATACCAATGAAGACAATCTATGACTTATCTTTCGGTAAAATGACAAAAAAAATGACATTTCGGACAATTTACTCACAGCTCGCAATCCGCATTGCCGCACGTACATTAAATGTGCGTTGTATCTACTCGGACCACTGAAATTCGAGCAGTGTTTTTGTCGGTAAATCACTGCAAAAATATCATTTTTATCTCGTATGAAGGTCTATTTTTTATTCCTGACACAGATTTCATTATTGAGAAGTCGAATATAGTACATTTTAGACGAGATGGTTGATGTTTGTTCACATTCTTTCGTCCTGGCCGTAAATTAGCAGACTACTGCCTAGTGCTACCGCAGCAGCTCAGCTCAGTGTGCAGCTAGCCGTACAGCTCCGCCGGCCGGGTCGGCGGGGGAATTCACTGACTCGGCGCCCGTACCGGGCCGCTGCACTGCATTGCATGGTTGTACTGCCCAATTTGATCGAGTGATGTGAGTATCACTAATCAAACTAGATCTATATCTACTGTATTGTATTATCATTATTCATTCCGAGTAGAATATCCAATTTGATTTAGTGAGTAAACTAGACCTAGATCTATATCTTCTGTAGCTACATCATTATCATATACTAGATCAGTCATTCAGAGTAGAATATCATCAATATCCGATTAATGAAGGAATGGAATTTTTCTTTTTTCATAATCAGATAATCATATTTTACTCCTAAAAGTTAAAGACTTGATAAATAGCTAGATCTAACGTAAGGGCCTAGCCTAGTACTCTAAGCAGAGAAGTGAGCTGAGCCTTATTTTTTTGGAGGGGGCTGCTTCAAAAAAATTCTACGAAAAGAAGGTATTGGCTTCAAGTTTTTTGTATAAATAATGCAGCCCCCACCACCCCCCCCCCCCAAACAAACCAAAAAATCTCCTTTTTGTTCCCTTTTTCTGGGAATCAAAGAGATGTATACAAAGCAAAGCAATTAAGACATGATATTGAAATGACGTGCCGGTGCATGGAGGGGCAGGGGCAGAGGCGCACCCCCACTTTTTCAGATACCCCAAAAGTGCCCCTTTTTACATAGGAAAAGTGCCCCTTTTATTTTGTAAGAAGTGCCCCTTTTACATAGGAAAGGTGCCCCTTTTCCTTTGACAAGTGCCCCTATTACTTAGTAAAAGTGCCCCTTCCCCCTTTTCACCTCTGACGAGTGCCCTTTTTTATTTTTGACACGTGCCCCTTTTCCTTCGACATGTTCCCATTTTCCTTTGCAATAAGTGTCCATTCTCCATTCTCATAAATCTTGAAATAATCTTGAATAAGTGCTCTTTTTAATCTCTAGTAAGTGCCTCTTTTCAGGTACGAGAAGTGCCCCTTTTCACTTTTAATAAGTGCCCCCTTTACCTCTGATAATTGCCCTATTCAAAACTGAGAGGTGCTCCTTTTACTTTTGACAACTTCCCCTTTTTTCCTTTGTAAGAAGTGCCCCTTCTCCTTTTAATAACTATCCCCTTTTTTAAACTCGGATGAGCACACCTTTCATTTTAACATGTGCCCCTCTTATTTTCTAATAAGTGCCCCTTTTCCTTATGATAAGTGCCCCAATTAAAAAGAAAGAGTTCCTTCCCCTTCTCATAACTGCCCCTTTTAAAAATCTGAACGGTGCCCCCTTTTCATTCAACAAATGCACATTTTCCTTTATTATAAGTGCCCCTTTTCAACTCTGATAATTCCCTTTTTAATAATGATACGTGCCCCTTTTCCTTTCTAATAAGGGAACTATCCCCTTTTCACCTCTTATAAATGCCCCTATCAAAATCTGATGGGTGCCTATTTCCCATTTTCGTAAACGCCTCTTTGTCATTACTGGTGAGTGCCTCTTTTCAGGTGAAAAAATGCCTCATTTTCACCTCTTATAATAATCCTTTGTACTTTGACACGTGCTCCTTTTCTTTTCTTATAAGTGTCTTATCCCTTTCGATAATTGTCCCCTTTTCATGTAATCATTAAACGTGCCCCTTATTTAAGGCGACTAAGAGCAATTTCCCCCAAAGTTCGCTCGCTGCGCTCGCTCGCATTTAAAGATGATACTTATCAAAGGTCTTTACAGTCTTCCGTTATGAGAATGTGCTTATAACCCCATCACGATTGGCTTTTTTCCTCTTTATAAGATGTAATTTTTTGCACTGCGACCTCATAGATCTTTGAAATTTTTCACGCTCGCTTCGCTCGCTCGTAAATGCATATTCAGACATCACACCCAACTGTAAAGTATGATGCTTAAGCGATATCTTGTATGATGTATGAAGAGAAACAAATATTGAAATCATCCCTGATAATGTAATCACAATGTAGGGGTATATACCAATGTCTAAAAAATTGTATATTTTCGCTTTGAGATTTCCCACTGTAGGTGCCCTTTTTTTTCTCCAGAAAGTGCCCTTTTTTGTTGGTGCCCCCCCCCCCCCCCACTTTGGAAGTCGCTCGGCCGCCCCTGGGCAGGGGGATCTTAATTCTTGTAAGCCTTCTCCTGGACCTTTGGTCAACTGGTCATTAATTTAACCGTTCCTCAAATTTCTAAAAGGCAGCTGCCCCCCCCCCCCCCCCACCTCCCACCTCCCATCCATCAAGGCCGGGTATGTAATCAGCAACAGAGGCAAAGATCTATGAGCAAAATAAATTTTTATATTTATTTATTTTTTTTGGGGGGGGGGGCTGGGGGTTAACAGATTTATATCTGATATATTGTGTACCTGTATAAATATGTATACTATAAATAAAAAATAAAAAATTGCATTACCACAACGTGGCATAAAATTAATACACGATTACACCTGCTTATCATTTGTTATTATGAGTCTGCTTGACGTCATATTGTTGGAATTTGTATCTTGGAATCGTAAAAAAATAATGTTTATTGTTATTATGTGTGTGTTTCAAACATGTCCTCAATTTTATTTAATTGTTTTAACTTTGTTTATTTATTTAGGTTTTTTTTGCCTTGTAACTTGCATATATGAAATAATACATACCAATACCACAACACAAGGAATGGTGTGGCATGTCATCTGCATGTTACAATTTTTTTTTTTTTTTTTTTTGGGGGGGGGGGGGGGGGCTGGGGGTTAACAGATTTATAACTGATATCTTGTGTACCTGTATAAATATGTATACTATAGATAAATAAATAAAAAAACAAAATTGCATTACCACAACGTGGCATAAAATTAATACACGATTACACCTGCTTATCATTTGTTATTTTGAGTCAGCTTGGCGTCATATTGTTGGAATTTGTATCTTGGAGTCGTAGACAAATAATGTTTATTGCTATTATGTGTGTTTTTCAAACATGTCCTCATTTTTATTTAATTGTTTTAACTTTATTTATTTAGATTTTTTTTTGCCTTGTAATTTAAATTGCATATGAAATAATACGTACCAATACCACAACACAAGGAATGGTGTGGCGTGTCATCTGCATGTTACAATTTTTTATTTTTTTTGGGGGGGGGGAGGGGCTGGGGGTTAACAGATTTATATCTGATCTTGTGTACCTGTAAATATGTACATACTATAAATAAATAATGAATACAAAAATAAAATTGCATTTCCACAACGTGGCATAATACATAATGGAGACAATGTTGATGATGTAAGGGATGGAGATGATGAGAGGGATTGGTGAGGGATGGAGATGATGAGATCATGAGAGGGATGGAGACAATGTGAGGGATGGAGAATTGGAGATGATGAGAGGGATGGAGACAATTTTGATGATGTAAGGGATGAAGACGATATTGATGATAGAGGGATGGAGACGTCTCCATCCCTCCCGTCTCCATCCCTCTCATCGTCTCTATCCCTCTCACTATCTTGTCACCATCTCCATCCCTCCCATCATCTTCATCCTTCACACTGTCTCCATCCCTTACACTGTCTCCATCCGTCACACCGTCTCCATCTCTCTCATCATCTTCATCCCTCTCATCATCTCCATCCCTCCCATCATCTTCATCCTTCACACTGTCTCAATCCCTCTCATCATCTCCATCCCTCTCACCATCTCCATCCCTCTCATCATCTTCATCCCTCTCATCATCTCCATCCCTCAAATGAAACATGTTTAATGAAGTGACTAGCTTTCTTCGTGGTAAATTCTAACATTTTCTGTACAAAAAGACATACTTCGTATTGAAAATGCTTTGTTAGTGAAGCTGTGCTATCCTCTCCTGCACCAACCAGTGGATTTTAGTAATCACAGCCGTGAAAATGTGAGTTTTAATGACTGTTTTCCTGCCATCGGTATTTCAATTAAAGCACTTACAGTAGAACAGTCTGTCCCATGCAGGCATTTTCGTGTAGTCATTTTCAATGCTGTGAAAAATCTGTCTATGCCATGGTCAGTGACATTTGGCTTTGAGTTGCTATTGTCTTGATATCTGCTGAGGCGTGAGTGATGTGATCCTTTTCCTATTGTTGAATAACTGCATTGTTAGAGAGATTGTACTCACCGAGCTTTTTGACAGCTGAATTCCTTCCTATTGTCAAACATGGCTGACAACCTACCAGAAAAGCCTAAGACCCGGGGAAAGGGGAAGGAAAAAGAGGAGAGAGAAAAGGAAAAGGCGGCCTTGCTTTCTACAGTTGTGCAAGACCTCGTCATGGATGATAGATTTCTCGATATTGTCAATAGCCACATTGAGAAACGTCTCGCCGATCTGAAAGATACCGTCGAAAAGCAGGAAGCGCAAATCCTCGATCTCGAAGCAGCAGCCGACAAAAAATCAAAAGAAATTGAAAAACATCATCGTCAACTGGAATCGCAAAGTGAGCAGATCAAGTCGTTGCGATATAAGTTAGATCAACAAGAGCAATATTCACGCAGGAATTGCCTCCTTTTCTTTGGTTTTGAGGAACACCCCGAGGAGAACACAGATGAGATCATTTTGCGTCTCTCCAATGAAACCCTCGGAGTACCGCTGACAAGAGATGATCTTGAGCGTACGCATCGAAACGGCTCCAAAGAAAAACATCGTGAAAGAAATCGACCTCGACCAATCATAGCCAAATTCAAATCATACAGGAACCGCCAGCAAGTCATCTCGAACCGCAGGAAACTAAAGGGTAAACTCAAATCAATCCAAGAAGATTTAACGCAAGCAAACCAGGAGCTATTGAAACAAGCAAGACTATCAGAGAGAGTCAAAGCATCCTGGTCCCGAGATGGACGTATCCTTGTCGCTGACAAAGGTGATCGAAAACACCTGATCACTTGCGTGGATGACCTGAAGAAACTGTAATCTGGTTGGTGCAACGTATGACACTCTTTCAATCAAATCACAAACTTTTATGATATTCATTTTTTGAACTCTTCATTTATATATTTTTTTTTTTAATTGTGTACTTGTTTTTTAAATATTTTTTATGTAATGAACCTTTTATATGATGTAAATATGTATCTAAGCCTACTTTCTTTTTTCTTACTTCAAATATTTTTTAAATCTCATTTAGGATGGATAGCAAATAAGCACCACACCATGTTCCATGGGGGGTAGTGAATTTGATGTATCATGTATGGAATACCCTTCATGCTTGAGTTCTGTATTACCTTTTTATAACTTAAACAATGACGAATTTATTGATACTCTTTTATTGTCTGATGCAATTAAAAAAATTAATGTTAATGAATTGAAAAGTCTCTTTAAAAGACAAGCTGAACATAATATAAGCAATATTGATGATTATGATCTACAAGGAGAAATGAATGAATGTAAATATTATATTGAAACTGAATTCATAAATTTGCCTAAATCAGATAATAACAATGTTAGTATGTTACACTTCAATGCACGTAGCTTAAATAAGAACTTTTGTGAAATAGTTGATTTTATTTCTTCATTGTCCTTTTTATTTTCTGTGTATGGTTTCTCAGAAACATGGATTCATTCTCAAACACCTATGCTTTTTAATTTAGAGGGATATTCATTCATACATTCTGATCGAATTGATGGCAGAGGAGGTGGAGTAGCATTATTTGTTTCAAATACTCTCAATTTTAAAATTAGAAACGATATTGATTTAAACGTTGATGGCATTGAATTTCTTTTTATTGAAATAATTGTTCAATCAGGGAAAAATATTATTGTTGGAATTATTTACAGGCAACCAAAGAGCAAAATCGATAGTTTTATAAGTGACTTTGACACATGTTTACAGGAGCTTAATACAGAAAATAAACTAATTTATATTATGGGTGACTTTAATATTGATATTTTAAAATCTAATAATAAATATAGTGTTGATTTTTTACAAGTTTTATACTCGTCACAACTCCTGCCATTAATTGATAAGCCCACTCGTCTTTCTGCTCGTAGTGCAACATTGATAGATAATATATTTACCAATAATATCAATTCCTTCATTACTTCTGGGATTTTTTACAACAATGTCACGGATCACTTACCAATTTTTCAAATTACAAATCATGCTATATCTAATATGCCTGTGCAGAATGTAAAAAAGCGGCTGATTAATGATAAAACCATGAATAACTTGAAATTAGATTTGATGACCGAAGACTGGATAAGTGTCATTTTTTCTAACGATGCAGAAATTGCTTACAAGAAATTTCAAACCAAATTTACTTTATATTATGAAAAGAACTTAACACTAATAACAAAAAAAAGGAAAAAGAAATGTAAAAAACCTTGGTTGAATTTTGAATTATTAAAATTAATTGAAGGCAAAAATAAACTGTTTAGAAGATATTGTAAAGTGAGATCAAACACAAATAAAACTAAATTTCATGAAGCTCGTAATAGAGTGAATAAGCTGAGAAAGAAAGCACAGCGTAACTATTTTGCTCATAAATTCAAAGAAACAAAAGGTAATATAAAGCAAACATGGTCAGTGATAAAAGAAATTTTTGGTAAATCAAGTAAATCTCTGCCTTCATATTTTAGAATTAATGGTCAAGACATTCATGATCCTCTTATTATTGCAAACTCTTTCAATGATTTTTTTATTAATATCGGTCCTAACATGTGCAATAACATTCCCAGAAGTAATGAAAATGATTTTAGTAAATTCTTGCCTCAATCTAATGGTGCTTCATTATTTTTAACTCCTGTAAATGAATCAGAACTTTTAAATATTGTGAAATCGCTGAAGAGTACTAGTAGTTGTGGTATTGATAATTTTAATCCATGTGTTTTAAAGAAGGTATTAATATATATTTCAAAACCTCTTGTTCATATTTTTAATTTATCTTTATGTACTGGTAGAGTGCCATTTGATATGAAAGTTGCTAAAGTTATCCCAGTACATAAAAAGGATGATACACATGTTATTGGAAATTATAGACCAATATCAGTACTACCATTTTTCTCAAAAATTTTAGAAAAAATTGTTTACAATCGTTTAGAACATTTTTTAACAAAGCATGCAATATTAAATTCTTGCCAGTATGGTTTTACCAAGAATGTATCCACCGAAATGGCTCTTGTTGATTTACATAATTATCTGATATCTTCTTTAAATGACAAATTACACTCCGTGGGGGTGTTTTTAGATTTGAGTAAAGCATTTGATTCGATCAACCATGAAATTATGTTAAAAAAATTGAAGGTATATGGTATTAGAGGCACAGTATCCTTATGGTTTGAAAACTACTTAAAAAATCGAACTCAAATAACTTTTTACAGTGATGTTTTATCAGATCCAATGAAAGTAAAGTGTGGAGTACCACAGGGTTCAATCCTGGGGCCCATTTTGTTTTTACTGTATATAAATGATTTGATTAATTGCTCTGATAAATTGAAATTCATTCTTTTTGCTGATGACACCAATATCCTTTATAGCCATGACAATTTTTATGATTTATGTAAATTTCTTAATGAGGAATTATGCAATGTTTCACAGTGGTTTAATTGTAATAAGTTATCTCTTAACACTTCAAAATCTAGCTTTATATACTTTCATCGTAAGCAAAATACAATTACAGAAAATTTATTGACCAATCTTAATATTAGTATGAATAATGTAATCATAAAACGTGTTCAATCCACAAATTTCTTAGGAGTTGTTATCGATCAACATTTATCATGGGTCGAACATATATCTAGTATATCTAAAAAAATATCAAGGAATATTGGTGTCATCAGCAAACTGCGGCATTTTTTGCCAGGACATATTTTAATCCTACTGTATAATTCAATGATTTTACCTTATTTAATGTATTGCAATGTTGTATGGGCCAATACATATCCCAGTAGGCTCCTTGGATTATTGAAATTGCAAAAAAAGATTATAAGAATATGTTCAATGTCTCACTATACTGCTCCTTCACAACCACTATTTAAACAACTTAATTTTCTCACAATCTATCAATTGAATGACTACTGTATCTCATTAATGGTCTTTAAACATAAGCATAACAAATTACCATATAATCTTGTCTCTATTATTAAATGTAAAACAGAAATGCATAATTATAATACCAGAAATCCAGAAAATTACTATGTCGAAAAATGTAAAAATACTGCATCATCTTTTTCTTTCAAATCAAAAGGACCGTCAACATGGAACTCTCTTCCTTATTATATTAAAACAATTTCGTTTCTTAATTCTTTTAAATCAAAACTTAAGGTTTTTTTATTCACAAACTCTACAAAATAATTAATCCATCCTAACTTTTATAACTTTTATAACTTTTAAACTTTTATAACTTTTAAACTCTTTTTTTGCCATAATGTCACTATGCTTTTCTAATTCTTTATCAGTACAAATTTCGGTATTTTAATAAGCTGGGAATTACCTCGACAGAACCTTTATTTGGTTCTTTTGCAATTTCCATTTCATGTTCATTATCTATTTCCTTGATTTCTTACTCTTGTCTTTACTTCTCTTTTTAATTGTGTGTTTAAAGTTCAATGTATACTGTGTATCCTACATGTAAATATGTTGTCAATGTACAATGTTTTTCAATGTACTTTTTTTAAATGGACTTGAATAAAATCAAATTGAATTGAATTGAATTGAATCATTGGGATTGGTGAGGGATGGAGATGATGAGATCATGAGAGGGATGGAGACAATGTGAGGGATGGAGAATTGGAGATGATGAGAGGGATGGAGACAATTTTGATGATGTAAGGGATGAAGACGATATTGATGATAGAGGGATGGAGACGTCTCCATCCCTCCCGTCTCCATCCCTCTCATCGTCTCTATCCCTCTCACTATCTTGTCACCATCTCCATCCCTCCCATCATCTTCATCCTTCACACTGTCTCCATCCCTTACACTGTCTCCATCCGTCACACCGTCTCCATCCCTCTCATCATCTTCATCCCTCTCATCATCTCCATCCCTCCCATCATCTTCATCCTTCACACTGTCTCAATCCCTCTCATCATCTCCATCCCTCTCACCATCTCCATCCCTCTCATCATCTCCATCCCTCTCATCATCTCCATCCCTCTCATCATCTCCATCCCTCTCACCATCTCCATCCCTCTCATCATCTCCATCCCTCTCATCATCTCCATCCCTCTCATCATCTCCATCCCTCTCACCATCTCCATCCCTCTCATCATCTTCATCCCTCTCATCATCTCCATCCCTCCCATCATCTTCATCCTTCACACTGTCTCAATCCCTCTCATCATCTCCATCCCTCTCACCATCTCCATCCCTCTCATCATCTTCATCCCTCTCATCATCTCCATCCCTCCCATCATCTTCATCCTTCACACTGTCTCCATCCCTTACACTGTCTCCATCCGTCACACCGTCTCAATCCCTCTCATCATCGATTTTTTTTTTTTTTTTTTTTTAATTTTAATTTTTTAATTTTTTTTTGTATACCCATAAAAACCACGGAATCGCATAGAAACATGTACAAGTAAACCCCCACAACCCCAACAAAAACTTTGATTTATAATTTTCTTTTAAAATTTTAATGAAAGAGCAAACATTTTAATTGACCGTATGTACCAGTATCACATTTTTCTGAAATTTTACTGGCCCGGCCATACGTACAATTGAATATGATTTAAAAAACTAATTACAGCAAAAATGTGGTCTTTAGGGTATGCATTTGCGCTGCGTTACGACATCAATAGGTTTTTAATAGGTGAAAGGATCGAAGGCCGGTTGAAAAATACTAATTTTGATGGTAAAATACTAATTTTGGAGGTGCCGAGTACTAATTTGTACTTCCAAAGGTTGAACCGCTCATCATCTTCATCCCTCTCATCTCCATCCCTCTCACAGTCTCCATCCCTCTCATCATCTCCATCCCTCCCATTGTCTCCATCCCTCTCATCATCTCCATCCCTCTCATCATCTCCATCCCTCTCATCATTTTCATTCCTCACACCGTCTCCATCCCTCTCATCATCTCCATCCCTCTCATTGTCTCCTTCCCTCTCATCATCTCCATCCCTCACATCATTTTCATTCCTCACACCGTCTCCATCCCTCTCATCATCTCCATCCCTCACCAATCCCTCTCATCGTCTCCATCCCTCTCATCATCTCCATCCCTCTTATTGTCTCCATCCCTCTCATCATCTCCATCCCTCTCATCGTCTCCATCCCTCTCATCATCTCCATCCCTCTCATCATCTCCATCCCTCCCATTGTCTCCATCCCTCTCATCATCTCCATCCCTCTCATTGTCTCCATCCCTCCCGTTGTCTCCATCCCTCTGATCATCTCCATCCCTCACCAATCCCTCTCATCATCTCCATCCCTCTCATTGTCTCCATCCCTCTCATCATCTCCATCCCTCACCAATCCCTGTCATCATCTCCATCTCTCACAATTTGTCTCCATCCCTCTCATCATCTCCATCCCTCTCATCATCTTCATTCCTCACACCGTCTCTATCCCTCACCAATCCCTCTCATCAACAGCGTCTTCATCCCTTACATCATCAACATTGTCTCCTTACCTCTCATCATCTCCATCCCTCACCAATCCCTCTCGTCTCCATCCCTCTCATCAAAGAAAGAAGACGATTCGTTGTACCGTTCTCGACTCTTAATCCTTATCTGAATTCAGTTCCATATCCCCCCTTCCCGCGCAAAGCGCGGAAGCTTTGATGTTTCATTAAATAATTAGAGAAAGAAGACGATTCGTTTTACCGTTCTCGACTCTAGATCCTTGTCTGAATTCAGTTTCCCCGCTCCCGCGCGAAGCGTGGAAGCGTTGACGTTTCATAAATTATTAGAGAAAGAAGACGATTCGTTGTACCGTTCTCGACTCTTAATCCTTATCTGAATTCAGTTCCATCCCCCCTTCCCGCGCAAAGCGCGGAAGCTTTGATGTTTCATTAAATAATTAGAGAAAGAAGACGATTCGTTGTACCGTTCTCGACTCTTTATCCTTATCTGAATTCAGTTCCGTCCCCCCTTCTCGCGCAAAGCGCGGAAGCTTTGATGTTTCATTAAATAATTAGAGAAAGAAGACGATTTGTTGTACCGTTCTCGCCCCTTAATCCTTTTTCTTCCTACGTCCTCTTCCTTTTTTCTTTTTTCTTTTTTTTTTTTGGGGGGGGGGGGGCGACCGCCCCCACTGCCTCCCCCCCCCCCTGGCTACGCGCCTGCCCCTCCAAAATAAAAGAAGAAGGCGATTCTTCAGCTCACTTCTCTTACAGTACTAGTACTACTAGGCTAGGCCCCGGTACGTTAGATCTAGCTATTTATCAAGTCTTTAACTTTTAGGAGTAAAATATGATTATCTGATTATGAAAAAGAAAAATTCCATTCCTTCATTAATCGAATATTCTACTCTGAATGACTAATCTACAGTGTGTCTCTAAAAAAAGTAAACCCAACTTCAACGGCAAATTTTCAGAAAACTATAAAATATTTACACATTATTTTTTATGGTTAGATAGTCCAATAAGTCCTCTGTCCAATGATACCACGTAGGTTATGTAACTCTCATGCATGACTGAGCATGATTCAACTTAGTGAATGGGTGTGAAATCATCACTGTGGCAAGTTAGAATTGCACTGGAAGTTCATCAATCAAATGACATAGGAAATGTCTGATTTCTTACAAGCATAGCTTAGGGATGTGTACCCTCGACATGACCGCCATTCCTTTCGATGCAAAGCTCGCAAAGCTCGATGCAAAGCTCGCATACTTTCTCACATTGTCCCTGACAGCACGCCTGATCATTCCCTGATCTTGTCGTAATCGGTTCACTTCACCTGTTATCTGTTGCCTCAGCTCCTGAATTGTGGCCGGTGGGGTTTGGAACACTTTTCCTTTAAGATACCCCCAAAGAAAGAAATCGCATGGTGTCAGATCTGGTGAACGTGCAGGCCACTCAACTGGGAAATGAAGAGCAATGATGCGATTGCCAAAGAGTTCAGTCAAACGATTCCTCACAGCAATAAGTCTGTGGGCTGGGGCCCCATCCTGAGCCCACCAGGCCCTGCGGAATGCTCCATGTCGTTGTCGGGGGAAGATCTGTTCCATCTCAGGCACAATAATATTGTTCAGCATGTCAAGGTACGCCCTGCCATTGATGTTGCCTTCAAAAAAGTAAGGTCCCACCAATGAACCATTGCCACAAAGACCAATCCAGACACTCACTTTCTCCCTGCTCATGTTCTTATTAAAAGCATATCCCGGTGGATGATGGAGTTCAGCATACTCGTGCTCATTGTGGGTGTTTACCATTCCATCCATGGAAAACGTTGCTTCATCCCCGATGGTAAAAAACTGGAGGAACTGTCGATCTCGGTTGCACCGGTTCACAAACCATTGTGAAAATTGAAGTCGTCTGGGAAAATCAGCTGGTAGAAGTTGGTGCTGAACATGAACATGATATGGATGGAGATGCAAATCCAGTCTTGCTATTCTGTTAAAAGTTGCGCGTGGTATTCCAGTATCATTTCTCCTGGTGCTTATGCGTGGGTTGGCTTGGATGGCCTCTCTTACCACTTGGATGTTTTCAGCAGACCTCCCAGTTCGTCTGTGGCCAGAGTGTCCTTTATTCCTGTTCAAACTGGTTCCGTGATCAGCATACTTTCTCACATTGTACCAGATGGCTCTTTTTGTTGGAGGCTGCCTCTCGGGGAACTGCACCCGAAAAGCATCTTGAACTTCCACGAAACTTCTTGTTTCCTGGTATCGAGTTACCAGGAATACTCTTTGCTCAATTGTCAACTGTACCATGTTTGGAAAGCATGTGAAGTGTGCCTGTGTTAGGAACAACCTTTGCTGAAGTTGTTATGTAATCATAGGCCTAACATGTGACAACAATTTAACTTCAAATAGGCCCTGAATGCATGACAATAGCAAGAAATAACTTGCCACAGTGATGATTTGACACCAGTTCACTAAGTTGAATCATGCTCAGTCATGCATGAGCGTCAGATAACCTAAGTGATATAATTGGACAGAGGACTTATTGGACTATCTAACCATGAAAAAATAATGTGTAAATATTTTATAGTTTTCTGAAAATTTGCCGTTGAAGTTGGGTTTACTTTTTTTAGAGACACACTGTAGTATATGATAATGATGTAGCTACAGTAGATATAGAACTAGGTCTAGTTTACTCACTAAATCAAATTGGATATTCTACTCGGAATGAATAATGATAATACAGTAGATATAGATCTAGTTTGATTAGTTATACTCACATCACTCGATCAAATTGGGCAGTACTGTAGTGCCGGAGCGGAGATGTTTACTTACTGGGCCTAAATCTTAACTACGCAATATAAACGACTATAATACGGTTTTATCCTACCATAGGCTGGATACTATACTGCTTGAAGTCTGTCTCAAGAAGCACTTGAAGTGTTGCTCGTTGAGTGGAGCTCCACCGTCGCTTGTAGTAGTAGACAGAAGAGACAGAAGAGACAGGCAATCAACAGTGTTTGTCGCGTGCAGTCTCAGGTTCAATCTGATGTTCCCAGTAATAAACACGCCCGCGGAAACTACCGCGAGTGTCGCCTAATGCGGGACTTACGCGCATATGCCGCCAGAGCCGTAGTGGCTAAGGCTGAACCACTACAGTACAATCATGCAATGCAGTGCAGCGGCCCAGTACGGGCGCAGAGTCAGTGAATTCCCCCGCCGACCCGGCCGGCGGAGCTGTACGGCTAGCTGCACACTGAGAGCTGAGTTGCTGCGGTAGCACTAGGCAGTAGTCTGCTAATTTACGGCCAGGACGAAAGAATGTGAACAAACATCAACCATCTCGTCTAAAATGTACTATATTCGACTTCTCAATAATAAAATCTGTGTCAGGAATAAAAAATAGACCTTCATACGAGATAAAAATGATATTTTTGCAGTGATTTACCGACAAAAACACTGCTCGAATTTCAGTGGTCCGAGTAGATACAACGCACATTTAATGTACGTGCGGCAATGCGGATTGCGAGCTGTGAGTAAATTGTCCGAAATGTCATTTTTTTTGTCATTTTACCGAAAGATAAGTCATAGATTGTCTTCATTGGTATCATTTAACACAATTCCATTAAAGATGTTGGTTGGAAAGGGCATTATTAAGTCACAAAGAGCACAAACATATACACATTGGTATCTCTCGATCGATTAATCAGGTCGGGACATCTCGGCCCAGTTTTTCCAGCTGGGCCGAGTAGTCCCGTGGGCCGAGTTAGCCCGACTCCAAAAATGTGACCCAACCCGCTGTTTAAATCGTGTTCATAAACGTTAAACGCGGCTCTGGAGCTCCCTGGAATTGGGGGATTTTGTGTTACATGATCAGTCCTGAAGATCACTGAAAGAAATTTGCCTAATCTATTGCAGTGCTGTTCTGTTGCTTTAAAAAACAAGTGCAAAGCTTTCGGGCGAATCTTATTCGTGTAGACTCTACTGGGACTCGGAGCCCTATCAATCATACACCGACGTTGTGAACGTACCGGTGCCACTATCCCACGCCTGCAGTCTCCCGCAAAAAAATAGTTGTTAACCGCTCTTTCACTGCCAACCCTCTAAAATCGCGGTTGCGTCACAGCTTATTTCTACCCATTTCAAGCAGCTATTCACATGTCAAACAGCTACATAACTCCGCCCTAAATGTAAAATTACATCATTCATTCTAAACACGACACATTTCTCACAACAAAATTGTCAGAAACTCTCACATTAACTAATGATTTACCAGAATTTTCTCCTGAGTTGATGTAGGGAATACAGACAGACAGACTTGGGAACGTATGGTATCTTGTATTACAAATCATAAGGAAAAAAATTTGGTTCTCCAAAATACTCGTTTTAACTGGAGGTGCTCATAAATTTATGATAAAAGAACATTTTTTCCTCCAATGCTCTGTTATAGTTTTGATCATGCTTTAAAATCTGAAACAAACAATAGCCACCGTTATAATTTTCCTCCTTTTTCAAGTCTAAAATTGATTGAATAGATCTTAAAGGTGAAATTCAAAGAAGATCACAAATATGTCAACTTAATGTATCACTAGAAACTGGTAAGCTAACAGATGGCCATCGGACAAGTTTTAGGTCAACTACATATCGGGTGATTTATAAAAATACAAATACAACCACCCAGGCGCGTACGCAGGATTTTTTTCAAGGGGGGGGGGGGGGGTTTTAACATTTATAAATCGGGCCGAAAATTTCGAGAGATTCGCCGAGAAAAATTACGATGTTTTAATGACGTCACTATATGGACCAACACTGCCCAAGCAGACGACATACCATAGAGAATGAACATAATTGCAAAGCTATTATTTCTCAAATTATAATGAGTTTAGTGTATATAAATGTAATGGCATGTCAAACCATTCAAAAGGGGATATGACCCGATTCTGATAACTAAAATCTTTTGCTTGTAAATACACAGGATAGGGGTTAATTAACAATCAAAGAAACCAGACTTTCAAATTGAAAACCCCCCAGAATGATATTAAGGACGGCATTTGTTCCCTCTTGAAATGCCGAACATACCCCGGTGTGTGCAGCTGAATATACAATGGCGTCTTATTTTGTTTACAAGCGACAGATTCCTTTATTTTTGTATCGCTGCATTTGTCATCAAAATAAAACCGTGCGCAGGGTTTAGAGTAAGGCAATATAGATTATACATTTAGCCTGACGATAGTGAAGTAAGAGAAAGAACTCAAGAGAAGATGAAAACACAGGCACTGAAAATGTGTGAGATGTCATGGGACATCGTCTGCTTGTGCAAGTCATGTCCATACTGTGATCTCAATACTGTGATCTCACACACCTCAGGAGCGTTCTGAGAGCTCTTCAGGTGCTATGCCGGGGCTGTATTTAAGCGTTTTGTAATTTATAATAATCATTACTTCGAATGTTTTCAAGCATTGAATTTTGATAACCTTGTCGAATCAAAGTTTCAACTTTGCAATAATGAAAACAAAGTTAGTTTTAAAAATCAATGAATATCTACTTTAAGTGTATCAAACCTACCACCCATCCAATCAATCAATCAATCATTTACTCTTGATAATAAACAAACCAGTGACCAGATTAATTATAGGGAAAGTCCATCCGGACATGATCTTGGTTTTAATAAAAGCAGAAAAAATGACAAAGAAGTTGGTGAAAGTCTGAGCAATATCCGGTCAAAAATGGGAGTTATGAAGTTATGAAATGTGTTCATGAGTGAAACAAAAATTGGCAAAACGGTGATGTATCTCACAAGCTCCTCTCCAATTTGCTATGTGCAGAAAATTTCATAAAGTTTAATTTCTTAGTTATTGTTGACAAAACAGACTTGATTCATATACATGTGCAATAATTCTATTCAGCGCGAGTATGATTTAAGATTTCCTTATGGGAAAAGACCTCGCAATATACGTTAAAGAGTTGCCAATTTGTGTTTGATTGATCACTACTTCAAAAATTCATAACTTTCTTATTTTTAGTGATTTTTTTTGCTCAGACTGTCATTGACCCGTTTCTCTCATTTTCTGCTTTTATTAGAAACCAGACTTCTGCTTTAATTGGCTACAGCTCATAAAACAGACAACCCCTAGACCGACAGTGTTTGTCTCTCGGACCTTTTGTCAACTCTTATGAGGGCAAGAGACCAACAGCAAACTAGACCGACATTTTGCTATCTTCACTTACTTAAGTGTTTGTTTTGTCAGTCTCATGGATCTCAAAATTTGGAGCACTCTTCTCATCTACATTTTCTCATGTATTTCTTTGTTATGTGGGCTGTCGGTTGAGTGAAAATTGTGTAAATGTCGGTCTTGCGGCTTGTCGACCTTGTGTACTGTCAATCTACTGGGGTGGCCGTCAATAGACGGAGAAGAAGACCTTTTCACCAAATTCATGACCCTGACCATCACTAGCAATAAAGTACACAATGAACACAATGAAACAGGACATTTATTTTTTATCTTTTTTCAAGTTTTGTTTTATTATTATTTTCTAATAAAATAGAAACAATATGTGTATATTTGGCAATGATATGGCAATAATCACACACAATTTAAATTCAAGGTGTATACATGTAATTCGTTTTTATTCCTGATATACTGGGGTTATGAAAGTGCTCTCATCCAATGAGATCAATTAATTTGAATGGCAAGTATATATTCGATTGTACTATCTTATAATTGAATATTCAGTTACAGTCTTTTACATCAAGGAGTTGAAATTCCTCTTATTTAAATGTTTCATTATATAATCTGTAAATAATAATCCCCCAGTATTTTCGAGCACATTCATACCCCTTTGTACATTTCATTGATGCCTAGGAATAAATGGACAATCAGATCTATATGTCACAATGTATGATCATAATAAATCCTTCCAGAGTGATCATTTCAAAGTTGACAAAAATCAATGGTGACTCAGAAGAATGGCAAATCACAAAGAAATAGATGGGAGTAGGATGAGCGAGGAGGAAAACAAAACCAAACAGGAGAACTTGGGTCACGTAATGGATTGCAACCCTGATTACAGAATTTCCCACACAGGTAATATCCAATACAAAAAAGCTTACACAAAAACAACCAATGGAAATGCAGAAGACACAAAAAACAACCAATGGAAATGCAGAAGACACAAAAACAACCAATGGAAATGCAGAAGACACAAAAAACAACCAATGGAAATGCAGAAGACACAAAAACAACCAATGGAAATGCAGAAGACACAAAAAACAACCAATGGAAATGCAGAAGACACAAAAAACAACCAATGGAAATGCAGAAGACACAAAAAACAACCAATGGAAATGCAGAAGACACAAAAACAACCAATGGAAATGCAGAAGACACAAAAAACAACCAATGGAAATGCAGAAGACACAAAAAACAACCAATGGAAATGCAGAAGACACAAAAACAACCAATGGAAATGCAGAAGACACAAAAGCAACCAATGGAAATGCAGAAGACACAAAAAACAACCAATGCAAATGCAGAAGACACAAAAACAACCAATGGAAATGCAGAAGACTCAAAACAGACGTAGGATCCACACCAGAACATTTTCCAGTCAAGCCTCAACAGTATCCTCGAGGTTGAAGACCATCAAAAATTCTAAAGGCACTTCTTTGAATAAACACCCAGGATGGACCAATGTTCTTCCTCGTTTCCCAATTGTTTCATCAAATGAGCGCTAGAGACGTGCTGGACACTCTGCATTTTCAAAGTAGGAACCAAAGAGCAGGGATCAGACATTACAGAAGACCTTACACCTCTCCTACAACGACCATATACGTGTGACAGATGTCGGATGACTTGATATCTTCAGGATAAGAATGCCAGCAGATAATAATTGATAGTGTATAAGATGAGGGGTATGGGCATGGCATATCATCAATCAGTGTTGCAAAACACAAAAGAAAACCAAAGACAAGATATCTTTCTTAGGAGAAGGGAGAAAGACACAGAGAAACAGAAATTGACGTGAAGAGAAACAGAAATTGACGTGAAGAAAACCTCAGAATTTGAAGAGGACTATCCTTGGATTGGGTCCTCCCCCAAAGGTGGTCAAAGACAAAAAAGGTTGGATGTTTGCAGTTGTCAAAATCTCACAAGTGAACAAACAGTCAGCAAGATATGGGACATGATGATGATGGTGGTGAAAGATTCAAAGTGTTTGGGCATAATTATCTTTTTTGGGGTCTTCTTGATGAAGATATTGCAACAAATCTCATCAGACAAAAACCAACAGTGCAATGATTCTCTCTTAACCTATCAAGCAGGAACCAAAGGTTTGAAATAGAGAACAGGATGAGGAGCGTGCATAAAGACGCATGATTATCACTCTGGAAGTATTCATATGACATAGTAAGGCACACATTGGTTCAACACAAAATACATTACATGTAGGAGGTCAAACAGTGAAGGAATAAAAGCGTAGAAGTACATGTAGGAACACAGTGGAAGAAATGATGCATAGTGAAGTCTTCAACTAAACAATTGAAAATATGCCAATATCAGCACTTCAAGACTTCCAACATATTAAATTTGAAGCAAACAAGATTATTACATATTTCAGTATTAATTACAATTGAAAATTACTCACATAATCTTGCTCCTTTTTTCCCCTCCAATTAATTACTTTTCAATCCATCAAAATTCAAATATCAGCATCGCTAACAATGTTTAAAAAGTTACTCAATACCTTTAAATATCTTTGAGAAAATAAAATTTGTTTGGAGTTCTTTGTGACTTATCAGATTTTGAAACATTAGAATAATCTTGTACTGGTATAAGAAAACTAGAATTGATAAAGAACACAATGAAATATGAACACTGTAAAGAGAACATGATTTACTTTCTCCAAATAAAGACTACCGAGTTCAAAGGATGAGGAATGTAGAAGAATGAGTAAGTATAAACATGAAATTTGATAAAATTATCTTTCATCATGTTTTTTTGTTTGAGAAACAGATTGAATGCATTTTCATTATTGGGGGTAATAACGGCCAATACTGGCTCCCACTTTTTATAACTGAGTACAACAATTTTGAACGATAAAAATTATATTTCATATAAAATTACCAGTAATGAAAATGTATAATAACTGATGGATAGATGGTAAGTACAAGATATTTTGTATTATACATTCCTTAAAAATCAAACAAATTTTTGCAATTCGGCTTTGCCGCAATTTAAGTATTTTAATAAACCATTTTGAATTGAAATTGAATTGAAAGAAATTTTTGAATCTGTTGATTGCACTATGTGGAAGCCAATAGCCCTACTAGGGCCTGGATTAGACACAAGATAAATGAATCTCCCTATGTTAACCCATGTTCATCATCCCTTGTATTTGGCAATGTCATCAACTATATCACTTACTGGTATTAGGCAATGAATATTATGATTTTTTTTAAAACAAAGTGAGCAATCATCTTGGGTTTGCTTGCCCTAATACTTCAATAAAAATGTTTTATGCAATAACAAATAGTACAAATTTAAGTACTAGTTCATCATATTGCATCAAATAAGGAAAAGGAATGATTATACATATTAAATCAAATACATACAGACATTACATGTAGTATTTTGACTCACTTTCACCTAATTCTGTAATATGAAAATGATTTAAAAAAATCTTTAAAAGAGCACCAAAAACACAGACAAAATACTTTGCAACAAACATGACAAATATATAGATTTGATACAAAATACAGTATTTTCATAATATTTCTTTCTTTATACTAATGAAATACCGGTACAGAACTTTGTCCAAAACGACCATACACACATTCATTCCTCACAAATGATAAAACATACACCAATTGTGCAACACCTGCAAGTTTATTTGTTTGCATTTTATGTTACACAATCATACAATGAAATTAATTAATGATTCAAGTAAACATAAAATCCCATGATCGAAACAGAGATACAGAGGAGGGAGAAATGAGGAGAGGGGGGGGGGGGGGGGGGGGATAGCCAGGGGGAAAAAAAAAGAGGGAGAGAGAGAAAAAGAGAGGGAGACACAGGGAGAGCGAGAGAGATACAAAGATTGACCCTGAATGAGAGAGAGGGGTGAAAAGGGAAATTTGTCAGAAAAAGAAAAGAAAATAGTAGAAGTATAAATATGGAAAAAATACCAAATACATTGGATACAAAGAAAAAAATACATGGCATAAACAATTATATTTGCATAGCAAAATTCTTTACTTTTTCAAACACACACCAATTGAAAAAAAGGCTAACAGAACAGGTAAACTCCTCATTTGGTCTTAACAACACATTTATACTTACTGCTGCATATAAAAACACGTTTCAAAATACATGTACCTGATTATATGGTTCCCATATACAATGAATAGAGTATGGCAAATTTAACAAACAATTACATCCATACACATGTCAAAAGTGAATACCAAGTAAAAAAAAAAGAAAAAAAAAAGAAAAAGAAGAAGACTAAGAGAGAAAGGTGGAGTTTGTAAGGACATACAAATTGTATATACTCCAAAATTTGTTTTACGAGTAAGAGACAAAAAAGAAAAAGAGAGAGAGAGAGAGAGAGACAGAGGGAAAGAGAGAGAGAGGGAAAGAGAGAGAAAAGGAGAGAGAGAGAAAGAAAAGGAGAGAGAAGAAAAATATGGTGAGAAAGAAGTAAAGATAGAGGAACATAAAGAGAAATACAAAGAAACCAAAGTAATCATATTGAAGGCGTGACATTTTCTTGAGCTCTTGTTTTTCCTCTTCTAGCATTCCATGCAAAGTTATGCTGATGAATTTCATGTACGGAACCACTCTTCAAGAATTGTACTGTATAATCTGAGAAAAGAAATCTATGTCTGTTACTCATCGAGTATTAGACACTACTAAAACAATGAAATCATTATTGCAATATATCAACACAAACATGATTCAATTCTCTCTATTAGAAACACATAAAACACACACACCCACGCAAACATTCACAATTCAATAGAGCATCAAAGCTTTGGCAAGAATACCAGTTTCGGTCTTTAAGTACTGCCATATTGTATACAACATACTTATTCTTGTAAATATTCAGCTAACTTCTTGGCAATGTATTGCACCATACTGGTAAGGAAGTATAAAAAGACAACACAAAAATATTTCTTTCATAATTTTTGTTCAAGGTGTTCAAAATAGGTCTAAATGATGGATAAGCCTACACTAGATTGGCATACATTTTTTATCCGAGTCATGTAGAAAAATTACTGCATACTTGTTAAAAAAAGTATGTTTATATTTTAAACAAAATCTGTGGCAAATTTCATGATACAGAGATCCAACACAGATGTCTCTGAAATAATCAAATGAATTAAAAAAATATATATCTCCAAATTCAGAGAAAAAATTATGAGCAAAAATTGCCCTCAATTAAAAAAGGAGAGGGAAATTGCAGAAGGTGAACAACAAATTTTTACATTCAAATGTGTCCAGAAAATAATCTCAATCTTCAGTTAAAATTCTTTGCATCCCCCCGCCCCCCCCCCCCCCCCTCCAAGAAAAACAAGCCAACAAACAAATTACAAAACAAAACTTCTCTGTAAAAACTGTCAATTCAATTGGCAAAGATCCAGAATAATTTAGATTATTTTCAAGTTTAAGTCATCATATTCAGAAGCTTAATGAGTGAAAAATACATTTCGAAACTGTACGGTCAAATTTACAATTTACATACACACACACATCCACCCACACACTGATGAATACCTTGTAGAAACCATTTGAAACATTTGAATATGCTAATTGTCGTTGTAACTTAGAACTCAAGACTTGCAACTGCAACCCACTAGACCAACACATCATTGGCAGATAACTGCTGATACTAAAAAAAAAGTACCTGCAACAAAATTCATATTTTGGGCAATACTGGTATGGTTGCTAGGCGAGTATTGATATATTAATCCATTTAAAAAAGGGGCTATCAAACATTTTCTGATCCATCAATTTAGGCAGATATGACTCACTACTAGTTTAAAAATTCAGTGTATATTTTGACATACCGGTAAGTTGGATTATATTACAGTCTCATCGGTATGTCATTACCAGAACTCTTTAAACAAAGTTCTTTTTACCGGTATATAGCCATCGCAAGACGATTCGAAAATTTCTCAACATATCAAAATAATAATACTACTGCTGCATGCCAATCTCAAAAGATTATCAGGTTATTAGATGACCTTTTGATACTAGCACTACTGTGGTAAGAAAATAACGTTTACCTTTGTCAAAAAAGGACAATATAGTGAAAAATATGAAAGAAAAAAGTAAAATTAAGATATTTGACATTTCAAACAGCAGTTGAATTCACAAGCATGTCAATATTTTAATAGTGAAATAATCAGTTTCATAATCCTTCAACAACATCAAGCATTAAAACAAACATTCAAACTTTGAACAATGTACATCATGATTATTTATCAACATCTTGCACGAAAATGCCTAAATATTATCACTATGCATTACATATTTTAAATGCAGAAAGCTATTTACAGACTATTTATAATCTTGTGTGAAGTCAGCTTACTCTCTAATATGACATGGGAAATCCCCTATTTACAAAAAATGAAAAAGTAAATGAGCCTTAGACTAGCCCATAACAAATATTTAGAGGGATTTATAAGTCATTAAACTAAAGGCAATTTACCAATAATAATGAGCTGTACAAATATTCAACTGTAAAAATATAAACAGTATATCTCCTTAGCAACATCTGGGAAATTAAGACTACACAAAAAAGTAGTTTATAGTCCAAAACCATTCAAGTGTGCTAATTTTTGCTAAAATCGAATTTATACAAACAATTGCATAAGCAAAAATTAATTGGAAAGTAACAATCAAAATTTGTCTACTTTAATACAATTACAACAAAACTGTATCTTCTCAAACATCCTCTTAATAACAATAAATTACTTGAGAAACGAAATATCAAGTAATATAGATTAAACTAGTTCAACTAGTTTTTGCCTAAAAACAAGAAGAGATCATGATTTGATTTTTATAGATACTGTACTTAAAAACTTTGCACTTTACAAAATATAATTTGTGAGCTTGTAACATCTTTAAAGAACGTTTTGAAAAAAAAACTTCTTAACCCCTTAACGATTATGACCAATCGAATTTGAGTGAAAAAAAGAGAATTAAAAGAAATTCTTGATGCCCTATATTTAATCCTTACAATCTCATAAGTTAACCCAAACCTTCAGAAATGATAGAATTGCTTTTGTATGGACTAAACTGAAATGATGATATACTTGAACCTTCACTTTGAGAAGGGTTTACATGCATTATTCACCTCAAGTAATAAGAAAACATGTAATAAAATTGGCCACTTTTTACACTTAAACGTTTTTGGAAATTTCTTTGAAAAAAAACCCCAATGTTAATACAGGTGTATTAACAAAATTTGACCGTCAATACAAAATTTATGTTCAAGGTATTGCCCTACAGAGAAGAAAAAGTTAATGATTGACCAATTTGTGTATATCTGTGTATTGACTTAAATTCAAATAAACAAATAAGATACCATTAATCTTCAATGAAATGATGCTTCAATATAAAAGCCCTCCCTTTATGATCTTTTTTGTTTGCCTTTACAAATAATTAAAAAAACTTTCTGTACCAATATGGTTGTCCAATTCATGCTATTAACTTCAAATCATGATCTCTCTTCATTTGTAATCATTTAATCTACAATGAACGGTGTATTTTAAGTGCAATATATCGTTGTAGAAGAAATATTTGAAGCTCATAGTTTGACTACAGTAATAGCAACATGGATCCCCTTATTTCCAAGAGCAAAACATGCTTTGGTGATTGGTACACTTTAAGATGGAATATTAATATCACTTAGTGAACTCAACCTTTGATCCTATGGGCAACATCTAAATCATCTTATCTAATCAAGTGACCCATTGAAATATAATATAACTTCAAGTGTTCAAGTGTAACTTCATGTTTTAAAGTCAAATTGATTTTTCAAGTTTAGTAGAGATGAAGATTTGATGCTTTAACTACAAAAAAAAAAAGAACTCACATGGACTGTTCTTGATAAAAAGGCAGACTTAAAATGTTTCTTGTGAGCCGATGAAAAAGTTATAAGGTATTCACCACTTTGCTGGAAATATTGCCTATCAACTACAGTGCCATGTTTAATTCTGTATTCTATAATCCGTTTAAAACACTACAAAAGCATTAGTAAGAAACAGAAATATCAGTATTAAAATAAATGTGAATTCCTACAGAGATCAAGCAGTACTACAGGCTTTACCAAGGTTGATGTTTAGCTCCCTGTCAATTGCATAGATATGCTCCATAAAGGAATAACTACTATGTTTACATTCTTTTCTTAACTATCTGCCAATATGGTTGTAATAAATCAAGGGGCAAGATTGGATTAAAAATGTCCCTACAATCTTGACAGTTTATAACTTTATAAGTACCAGTATTTTGCCAGTCTTTTCCTTATCACCACTTGAAATCAAAGCATTGGCATTATTCACCAAGGTTTCAGATTCTACTTGAGAGGGGGGGGGGGGGGACTGCAATATCTTATATGTGAATCAAATATTTGAATATTATACAATTTCAAATTAGTATGTGAGTATCAAAATTATCTTTTGGTATTCAATATTCTGAAGTGTTCGCTGGAGACCATTTTTCAACTTACTGATAGGTCCAGCAAATTCTGTTACCAGGGGTACTTAAAAAAAAAAACATATGAATATGTATTGTTACAGATGATGACTTTTTGCTGTTATCACAATGAAAAGTTACAAACTATTTCAATCTTATACATGCATCTATAATGCCATGGAAGTGTTGTCAATTAGTATATGTCATAATTGATAGTGGCACCTGCAATTCCTGTCTACTGGAAACTATGAATGACAATGCCATCTGTTTTTTTCATGCTTTTTAAGCTTTAAGAAATAGTTAGAAGTTTTATATTCAATCTAACATTAGTTTGCTACCACCATTGTTCAATAAAACATTATATCCTACAATGTGTTCATTGCCTGACTTGCTAGTTGCTAACATGTAATTGGAATAAGTCTCTCCTTTAAAAAATGTTTTAAAGACTTAGATGCATTTCAGTTCGCTACTAACAACACCATTGTATGGGAATTTTCTTTTTTAAATATGAAGGATATTTGTTGCAAAAGGATAAAACATGTGATTAGTTGTATTTCTGTACTACCATTGGACAGCAATCTATTTACAGCTATAAATTTTGGCAACGTAAATGTTGTTACAATTTTATTTTAATGTGTTGAGTGATTTGAGATATTGTAAATGTACATCACAAAAATAGGACACCACATATTTTGAAAGTGCACATACAAATTTTGGCAAGTTTTGCAATGATGACCAGAACAATGCGATTCTATACCACTTTTAAATAAAGTCAATTTCATGTGAAAATACTACCTGCTGCATGACTGCCTATTATTTATCAACAATCTTATTTTAGGATGTAAATCTTTAATGGTTGGTTGTTTGTAAAATGTTTTGTTTGTATAAACTGATTACTGACTGTAGATTAAAAGAAACATTTTAAATACTAAATCTTATTGAGTTAAACTGCAACAAACTGAAATTCTTGTGACAAATTTAAAAATTGAAATAAACTGAGTTGAATCCGATTGGCGATACTCAGTCTCGACAAATTTCCAACTGACTTGCTTTATGGGACAAGGAAAGACTGACAATTTTTTTTGTTAAATAATCTGGAAGCGTAATTGCATCTGGACGGTTGAACGTTAATACTTTAGTACATGGAATCATTTCTATGATTTCTATGGCTTTCTATGATTTGTCTACTAACCATCTCTAATCCAAGTTCTTCTTCAGCAAGAAAAAGAAATTCAAGTTTATCTTAACTTCCTAAAGGAGTTAATCTTCTGTTTTAATACTTAAAATCACTTTTTGAGATCAAAGTCTTTTTCAGTTCAATTTAATTCCTCACAGGGAAAGCTGGAACTTTGCACATAGTAGGATGCCATCTGGATACACGAATCTCATCTCTGGGGTAGGTATTATTCAGGTGATTTTTCGAATATGTGAAAGGGGCTTCATTACACAATCCACTCATCGTACAGAGCATGTGGTACAATTCAGTGCAAGATGGAGCCTATCACATATGGCAGCATCCTTCCCAAACTCTACCATGGGCAAGGATGTACCTTGATCAGTATAGAAGTGTGATCAGGCTGCATCTACAGAGGTTCACAATGCTGCTACTACGAGAGGTGTGGTGAAGCTGTTCACATGTTGCTAAGAACAACAGCTCCTGCAGAACATGGGGATAGGCAATGTGAGCATCATTGCATACTTGATAATGTATACACAAGGAATTTCTTTGGGTGGTTAGCAGTAGCACCCATCTTGAAGCAAAATACATGCATTTTCCTTGGTAGAGGCTTGAGTTTACACTTTCTCATTGAAAAATACTGACATGTTTCCCTTTCTAAACAGAGTAACTCAACAATGACACATGTCACTCTGCTAGCACTGTCGAATGGATTACACATGGCGAACAATGCAGAGAAGTGCTGGCTCGGGTTATTGGTGTGTGGCCTTCGAAGTGCTTGATGAACTTCATATAAAATGGTCTCTGGAGATGTCAGTTGCTTGGCAACATACAGAACAAAACATTTTCTTATAGTCATTGATTACAGACATGGCCTTTATTTGAATAAGTTGATGCAGAGATGCATTGACTTTGATTCTGAAAGATGTGGTCTTCTCCATGCAGGATGTGAACTGTACATACGTGTAGATGGATTGCTTTTGTGAGGCGCCAAGTTGCTTGGCAGAATACAATGCAGGAATGAGACGATGCTCTGTCATGATGATGTCTCTAACAGATGAACCTTGATCTCCAGCCTCTGCTGACAGCTGTTGATCAGAAGCTAGCTGCCACCAAAACTGTACTATCTTGAGGATGAGCCTTGAAGAGCTCCGAAGACCACTATTGTTACAGGAGCTGTTCCCCGTCACCTTGATGCTACTGATGAGATACAACCATGCTGCAGGGAAAGTTTGAACTCACTGCAAAGTTCTTGCTCGGATCAATTCATTACGTACAGTACAACCCAGAGGTCGGATTGATCGATCATCATCCTCTCCACGTGACTGTTCATCAGATCAGATGCTTATTGCATGCAGCACTGCAGTATCTTGAGGGTGAAACTTGAAGAACTCTGAAGGTCACTCATTGTTGCCACCTGGCAGAAACCGTTCCTGGTCAATTCATATTGATGTCCTCGATGAAAAAACAATTGCAGTCGGGAAAGAAGTGGAAAGTTTGCGATCACTGCCGATTCCTTTCATATTGATTCATTAGGGATGTTATTAAGTGGTATTTTATAAGATTTCCTCCACTAAAAAATGACAGCCACATTTAGACCTTTGAAGTACATGTCAATAAACATAAATTTGCTTCTCATTCTCTTGTTGTGTGAATTGTAGTAGAAGACAATAGATGAAATCTCTTTGCACATTTCTATTTTTCATGTCAATGGTCAAAGTTCTTTCTGTTTCTCCTTTTGTTATTGTTTGAAGCTTCCATGGGCACCTTCCAAGACAGCTCCTTACAAAATGATATGAGATCATATCTGGAAAGAACATGCATACATATATACACACTCACATACACACACCCATTTCACCATGTAATAAAATAACATGTTTCCCACATAATGATGTTTGCATTTGAACAGACAATGCAGCAATTATCAATGATACATAAATATACAGGGCACAGCTACATCAGATTCATACAGCAAGGTACAAGACTGATATGAAATACAATGTACTGCTTTCAAGGATAGTCATTTTGCAGAGGACAATTTCACAACAACGAGCAGAATGAATGATGCTGGAGGATGAAGACAATGTCAAATACCATGGGTTGGAGCTTCCTCTGTCTAACGGACAAACATTGTCAACCTTGATATCTTGCGATGGGGGAACTGTCGCCATCTGATTGTCGTCATTCCCTGAAACTGGAGTGAACTGTGATGTCGTTCTGTCAAACTCATACCAAGGATACGTTGATGTGCGCAAGGTCAATCATTTGCCTGTTCAAAATGTAAGAACAATATGGAACGGTTAGGTCAAGACTTAATGGATGCCATCTATGAAGTCGAGGGGTCAGTGACACAAAGATGTAACTCCATGTTGGCCATTTTGAGAAAAAGTGGTTGATGTGTCACTGAGCACTTTTTTTTCTTCAATTCAAATGAACATTTATTTTCTTCCATTCAATTTGACAACATATTTGACATCTGTGCAAATAATACAATTTGGGCCTTAAGGAGTTAAGTCTATGTTTCACTAGCCATTGACTTAAATTGGGTGTTGGGTGGAGTTAAGTCTTTGAGTTTCCTGGAAAGCCCACATTTTTCTGAACATTTTGATATCAAATACTCATTTTGGCAAAATATGGAGTTACGTCTTTGTGTCAATGAACCCTCGAAGCTTATTTTGAATAAAAGCGGCTTCCGTGACACATGCTCTGTTAACAATTGCTCTGGGGTCAATATCCTATACTAGCTGATATACAATAGGCTTGCGGGTGCACCATGTGAGAGAGAGGGAGGATAGAGGAGTCCTGAAAAGGACTCTCGGTAATCTTTGAGGGTTTGTAGTCTTTAAAAAGACTGTTGGTTATCTTTCTTAGCTTATAGTTCTCCAAGAGCCACTCCCACCACTCATCCTCTCCAAGGGCTATAGTTCTCCAAGAGCCACTCCCGCCACTCATCCTCTCCAAGCGCTATAGTTCTCCTTAGAACTATAAGCTAAGAAAGATATTCAACAGTCTTTTTCAAGACTATACCAAACAGTCCTTTTCAGGACTACAAACCCTCAAGAAAGATTACTGAGAGTCCTTTTCAGGACTCCTCAATCCTCCCTCTATCTCACATGGTGCACCCGCAAGCCTATTGTATATCTACATCACCATGCAAGCCGACACTTACAAGCAGCATCTTTACTAGCTGAGTTCATAACTTCAACTCTGGACCAAACACTATACCGGTACCTAACACAAAACCTAAACATAACATAAACACAACTGCAACTCCAACTCCAACTCCAACTCTATAAAATGGCCTGCCAAAGCAGATGTTGGGTCACCATACAAAAAGGATATCTTCAGATGTAGGTCTCCTCTGCTCTTTCCTAACTAAGGGAAGGTAATGCTATTCAACTTCTGTCTATCTTTATTGTTCAAAATGATTCACAACATTTTCAAGCCACTCGTCTCATTGAATTTGTAAGTATTTCAGAATAAAGATATGCACGCACTACAGTTAACGGGATTGGATGAAAATAATGAAAATGTCAAGATATTAATCTACATTTGCCACACTACACCCAGGTGAGGTAAATGGCTACCCGGTAGGAAGAAACTCTTTGAATACTTGAGCGTCTTTCATGGCAGCTCGGCTAAAGCCAGGGTAATAATATGACTGCAGGGCCCTCAGGTAGAACAGTATTAAAGGTGGTTATCTCATCAAAACAGCACTCAATTACCATAAGAAAAAGGGGATCATGGGGGACCAACTGAGGCATTGTTGGCTCTATAGAGGGTGTAAGTAGACACAAGTAGTGCGGTCCTGCTTTAATACTGATGAGGCTACCCTGGGATAACAAGACATTGTTATAAATTATTATTAGGGACTTTTAGATTTACATGAAGAGAACGTGGACTGCCACGTGCGACATCCTTTTAAGGCAATGTGACATCCTTTTAATGCACTGCCAGCGCCTTAAAAGGATGTCACACGTGGCAGTCCACATTCTCCTCGTGTAAATCTAAAAGTCCCTAGAATTAACGAGTGGACAGCTACACTGACCTATGGAATCTCTGCTGGAAGACATGGGCATGTTCTGGGTTGGTGTATCCAGCCGTGGCCTTCCGCTGCTGCTGATTCACCTTCAGGTACTAGAATATACATGAGATAATAATAAGACAAGGGGGGGTGTTTCATAAAGATCCTAGGTCAAACTTAGCAGTTATGGAAAGCCGTTAGCATCTTTGAAAATATTTTGTACAAGTTATTTTAAAAGGCATAAAATGTTGATAAAAATCACTCATATTTTCTATTGTCAAGGAGATTTCATGTTCTTGATATGGAACTTATGAAAAGTCTAAAATACTTTTGAACGTATTTTATTTTAAGACTACTAATGGCTCTCCATAATGTTTAAGTCCAACATAGAGTTAAGTTCGACTTAGGATCTTTGTGAAACATCCCCCTGGGGTACTGTGTGGTGGATATGAGCAACATCAAAGTATCCAGTGTTATTGCCATTATTCTTATTATGCAAGATAATCTATTTTTTTTACCAAACTTGGATCAAAAAGTCTTGTAAGCTATATAAACTTGCAGGAGAGAGAGAGAGAGAGAGAGAGGCGGAAACGAGAGTTCAGACAGCATAGGTGAAGATGTGTGGTGTGCTGCCAACTTACCGTGATGGGACCGACAGATCGAAGCAGGTTACCGATCCTCTCCTTCGAGGTAGACGTTGACAATCCAAGGATGGCCACCGAGGCACCCTGGTGATTGAACGTGGGTTGCTGCTGCTGGCCTCCCGGAGGTATGACTGTCCTCTGCTTGATGGGGGCTGGACCAGGGGGAGGCGCATCCCCTCCTCTGAGAGCGGGTGAGAGAGAGAGAGAGAGAGAGAGAGAGAGGGAGAGAGATAGAGATTAAGATGTATATATATATATATATATATATATATATAGAGAGAGAGAGAGAGAGAGAGAGAGACAGACAGAGAAGGGAGAGGGTGAAAGAGAGAAGAGAGATGAGGTGGGAGGAAGATAGAGTATGAGAAACAGAGAGAGCGAAAGAAAGAGTGAGGAAGGAAAAAAAAGAGAGATAACAGAAGAGTAAAACATGGGTAGTGTAGCTTGATTGATTGCGAATGATACATGTACCTAAGAGAACACTTACATGTAGGTGCAACAGCAAAATACTGACAATGAACCAGCTTTTAAAATAATTTGTTCAAAACACATTAACAAAGACATCCTATTCCTCATCAACACATGCATCTGATGTATTGATTATTGATAGATTGAAAAATTAATCGACAAACCAAAATAGCAATTTCTAGGTCATTATGTCAATAAATGACAAATCTATTTTTTCTTCTCAACTTTCTCTCTCTCTTCATTTCTTAATTGACTGCAATTACCTGATAATAGTTCTTTGCACAGGCGGTGACTGCATCTCCTCATGATATTGCATATTCTGGTGTTGAGGCTGCTGCTGTTGGGGTGATGCAAGTCTATTGTGTACCCCACCCCTTCCCCCTCTATTACCCCTTCCTCGACCTCTCTGTGGGCTGCCCCTTCCTCCTCTCATACCATGATTACCCCTTGGGCTGCCTGGCATGCCTCCCATCTGTGCCTGCATTCCACCCCTCGGTCCTTGCATGACCCCTCTCTGGGGTACCATACCCCCTCTTTGTCCTGGCATACCGCCTCTCTGTCCTCTGTCCATGTTGCCTCTCCCTCTCATCATACCTCTACCAGAGGGGTCATGACCTCTTCCATCGTTCTCCCTCATCGCTCCCCTCCCTCGCATGTTGCCCCTTCCTTGTGGGGCACCTCGCATGGCACCTCTACCTCTCTGTCCTCCTCTGTACGGCCTACCACCCCCTCTGATGTTCCCCTGATGGAAGTCCGGGTGCATGACCACTGTCCTGTCCTGCATCGGGCCATCCTGGTGGAACTGCTGGCCTCCAGGATGGGGTGTCTCTGGTCCTTGATGATATCCCTGGTGGGGACCTGGAGGCGGTGGCTGGTTGGGGGATGGTCCTTGCTGGAACGAGTCTTGCTGCTGGAATCCTTGCTGCTGCTGCTGCTGTAGCGGGGGCATGAAACCGGGTTGATTCGGTGATCCTCTTCGACCTCGTCCTCGCGGCTGACCGCGACCTCTGCCTCTGAACTGACCTCTGACTTGACCTCCCGTTTGTTGTTGACCCTGAATATACAATATGAAGAAATTAATCATTTTAAAAAGTTATTCCACATACAAACAACAAACAATACTACCAAAAAAATTATTCTTATCCAGTCTTAAATCCTTGGGAGCACTTTGTCCTGTCATATTTATCATAGAAGCAAATTCAAAGCAGTTTGCAGGTACGCATCCTTGTTAGATGTAACTGTGTGTCAGGAATGTATTAGGCTACATAGGCAACACAGTCTACTGCAATCCATAGGCCCTGTACCAAACGGTGTAGTACATGCACCCTCTTCCCCACCAGGGAGATTGCCCAATCCTGGATTCAGCGGGTGGGTGGTTATATGGTTACAAGGATCAATTCAGGTTCTATTTTGACAAAGTGAAGTGAATGTTATCAACTTACCCTTCCCCTGTATGCTTGGCCACCCCCTCCTCTGTTTGGTGAGGGGGTCATCATGGTCTGGGATCCCACTAGGGTGGGGATGGGTCGCCCCTGGGTGGGGATGGGCTGCCCCTGGCGAGGGATGGGCTGCCCCTGGGGAGGAATGGGCTGCCCCTGGGGAGGGGCCATACCCGTTAACACCTGATTGATGATGAACATAATGGAAGACAAAGTTTAATGAAAAATAGCAAAATGGAAGTTCCAAAATGAATCATAACATATATTTAAAGAAAATTAGATGGATCTTCGACTGCATGCAGTCGAAAAATACTGCCTTCACCATAAAGCGATTTTACAAACCAAAAAAGAAGCAATTTTTCAAATTCAAGTTTGATTGTAAACCATGAACAGGTTCTCAGAATATCGTGATTACAGGAATTGACAGGAATCCATCAATCAGTTCTTGAGAAAACAAGATCACGAGAAAGGGCGGACAACCTGAAAACATAATGCCTCCGGCTACTTCGTAACAGAGGCATAAAAAAGAGATAATCAAATCTGCTCCAGTGACCAGCTGTTTGTACGACCACAGTACGGCCATCAGCTTATAGCGCCTGGCTGTTGAAAGATGGTGAACTATCTAATCTTGTCTTGATATTAAATTGATCTCTCCAACCATAATAACATTTGCATGCTACCAAGTACCCTTCAAATCTGGGGTGGAGAGATGCAATGGAGATAAGAATTGCCTTACTAACTTGGACAATGCCTTGATTCTCCAACCTCTATAACATCTGCGCATCAGATATTGTGGTGCATGAGCGCAAGAGCCTGAACCATGGTTTTCCAAAAGTTCAACTCATCAACATTCAAACAGCTGATGGTCTTTTTTTTAATGTTATGTTTAATTAGCCTGTTCCCACTTGTTTATGTACTACCCATTCTTTCTTTTCGCTTTACTTTGTATAATTATCTGCGGCCATTGGAGCCCAGCCTTTCAAAGGCCGATGGCCTCTGCTGGCTCCTCTATATTTTTGTATTGTTTATATATTTGCTTTTATGTATAATGTATTATTGAATATGTTTATGTAGGAGAATTGGAAATAAATGAATGAAATTTGCAGATAAAGTTTCTGGGGAATCCGAATCTGATACAGCAGTGCCTATAAAGAGCAGTTGCCAGACCAATGGCACTCCGAAAGTTCAACTCATCAACGTTCAACCGGCTGATGATCCATATTTGCAGATCAAGACAACTGGGGAATCAGGATCTGATACAGCAGTGCCTTAGAGCAGTCGCCAGACCAATGGCACTCCGAAAGTTCAACTCATCAACGTTCAACCGGCTGATGATCCTTTCCAGACAAAGACCATCGAGGAATCCTGATTTGCTATCCAGGGCTTCAAGAGCGAGAGTCTGACCAAAGCATTTGACCATGTGTGTCAAATCATAGTCAGATCAGCTGATACGCCTTTGCAAACCAAGGGTAACGAGGGATCTGGATCTGCTGCACAACTCCCAAAAATTGTAAGCATTGCATCTGACCGAATCAAGATCAAGGAATCGGTCTCTGAGACCAAGCCTTCGCCTTGTCCATGGATTCTGTGAAGCAACCCAAGACAAGGCGTTGTGTGGCGTTGTGTAGAGTTGTGTGGGATGTGAACGAGGTTGTGTACTGTATGAACCATGCTTGGTTCATATGGTGCAAATTTTTTTGAATAACTTTACACAGCTTTTCACAACAAATTTAAGGTGTATGCACTTGGAGAGCAAAATAATTATTCCGTTTTATTTACCAAGGGTAAAGCGGTTTGAACATGTTTATGTCAAGGCGCTATATAAATATCAATATGTATGTATGTATGTATGTAAGATAGGTTTCAAAACCTCTTGCTGATCCACTGAAGAGGCCATTCCAGCTTCCTGCGCCAAAGATCTTGAACTGGACCATTGAGCCTCTGGAATTGAGCACTGTAAGCCTTCACCAGTCTCAGTTCCAGCCGCTTTTAAGTATTAACAATTTAAAAAAAGATAGGAGCAAAACTAATGGGAGTTATACTTTGAAATTCATATATGTTAGACCTTACACTAGCCCAATTTTTTAAGGGAAGTATGGCTGCCTCAATATTATTAGTCTCAGTTCCAGCCGCTTTTAAGTATTAACAATTCAAAAAAAGATAGGAGCAAAACTAATGGGAGTTATACTTTAAAATTCATTTATGTAAGACCTTACACTAGCCCATTTTTGAAATGAAGTATGGCTGCTTCAATATGATTAGATTTGCTTCCAGCCGTTTTTAAAAATTTCCCATATGTTTATGTATGATTTTAATTTGGACGGTGGCTGGAAAGGAGACTACTTACTGAGATTTAAGGACTGAGAACCTTTGGGAAATGATCGTGTGGGTGAGAGTTCCAACACATGTGAGTTTTAGACCTTACCTATTATTAGTTTTGCTTCCAGCCAGGGGGGAATTGTGATTTTTTTCCATTTTTTTTCTAAGTACAAAACTCCCATAGACTTTGTACACACTATTTGAAAGCGGCTGGAAGGAAGACTAATTATACTTATGAAATGAAACTTACCACGTATACTCGGGCTGTTCCAAGGTCCAACATATGTGAGTTTTAAAGCCCAACCCTTAGTAGTCTTTGTTCCAGCCTTTTTAAAAAATTTCCCATATGTTTATGTATGATTTTAAATTGGACGGCGGCTGGAAAGAAGACTACTGAGATTCGCAAATTGCGAAAAATTGAACAGCGTCGTTTTTTTTCCCCTCCTTTTATGCTTCCATTTAAAATTATTAAAAAACTAGAATTCGGCGTAAATATTCATAATTGAATGAAACACGCCCTTAAGACTAATCCAACAACAACACAACTGAGAACCTTTGGGAAATGATCGTGTGGGTCAGAGGTCCAAAATTGAACTGGAACCAAGATGAAAGTTACATTTAATTTTATTTTATTTGCAGATTCCTTGCTGAGTCCCCCTTGTCAGTAGCCGGGGCAGACAATGCCTGGGTGGCCCATCATGATGATGGAGAGGAGGTGAGGTCTGGGTTGGAGGCAGCAGGCTACTCCGAAATAACAATCAACGGGAGAATCCTATCTGCATTTGGCCGATGGATGGAGAAAGTCATCATTCAGGAGGAGGACGAGGAGCGGCGATACTTCAAGTATTGCATCAAGCAGTATGGCATGAGGATGCCCCTCGTGCAATATGACATCTTCAGGCTGAGCATCCCAGGCGAGGAGGTAATTTACCATTTAACTTTTCATGTAAAACCACTTATTAACTGTTTCCTATTGATTAAGCGACAGAATAATATTTGTTTGGGTTTTATTTTCATATTTCAGATCGAGCACATCGAGCTGCATCTTGGGGTAGACGCAAAATACCATGGGGCTAGGATATGCCTGAGTTCCTTGAACCGGCTTGAGCTCCAAAGCCAGGGCCAGGTTTTCAGGCCGATGGCCGATGAGATGGGGCTCACCGGGATCTTTTCCTCAGCCCGAGAGGGCTCCATGGTGGACATAGTAAGTAAATTGTTATTCTAAATAGGGAAGCCAAAAATCTGACTTAATAATATGAATCTGAAATCTGACTGAGTAATATGAATCTGAAATCTGACTGAGTAATATGAATCTTGATTATTTCTTTTATATTCTCCTTTTACTATATGCAGACCAAAGCAGCTACTGGTGTCGAGGGAATCCGGGTGATAAGAGTGTATTACCCCGCCCTCATGCACCCCAGGCCCCCTCAACTCCGGAAAAGACGCAATGTCCTTGGCCTTGGCCTGTCCTGCCTCCTCACATCGAGTGGCCCTGGTCCATACCACCACCTGCACGAGAGGTGGGAATTGCTCGCGCAGTCAATCAGGGGATCGCTGGCCCTCTTGGATGTGGAGGGGCTCGTCCTTCGGGTGGAGGTAACTATAGATGAATGAACTCTATTTCTTTTGGAATAAGCTTTTTTGGGAATCCAAATCTGATACAGCAGAGCCTAAGAGCAGTTGCCAGACCAATGGCACTCCGAAAGTTCGACCATCAATGTTCAACCGGCTGATGATCCTTATTTGCAGATCAAGTCACTGGGGAATCAGGATCCGATACAGCAGTGCCTGAGCACAAAGGTCTGAACAACAACATTACAAATGTTCGACTCATCAACATTCGACCAGCTGATGATCCTTTCCAGACCAAGAATATAGGGGATTCCCGATTTGCTATCCAGGGCTTCAAGAGCGAGGGTCTGACCAAAACATCCGACCATGTGTGTCGAATCACTTTCAGATCAGCTGATGAGCCTTTGCAAACCAAGGGTAATGAGGGATCTGGATCTGCTGCACAACTCCCTAAAATCGTAGGAATTGCATCCAGACCAAGACCATTGGGGATTCCCGATTTGCTATCCAGGGCTTAAAGAGCGAGGGTCTGACCAAGGCATCCGACCATGTGTGTCGAATCACAGTCAGATCAGCTGATGAGCCTTTGCAAACCAAGGGTAACGAGGGATCTGGATCTGCTGCACAACTCCCCAAAATCGTAGGCTTCGCATCTGACCCAATCAAGATCAAGGAATGGGTCTCTGAAACCATGGGTTATGTGAAGTAACCTAAGATCGAGGTTCCAAAACCTCTTGCTGATCCACTGAAGAGGCCATTCCAGCTTCCAGCGCCAAAGACCTTGAACTGGACCAGTGAGACTCTGGAAATCGAGCACTGTAAGCCTTCACCACGACTTATCCTTACACAGCCTGTCAATGTTCAGGAACATGTGTCAAGCTCTGAACGTTCAAAGATCACCAGCAGCAGCCAAGAAGAAACCCAGACAAAAAGCCTTCAGATTCTAGGATCACATGGACTTATCTACATGTACCTCCTGGGTGGAGAGTAGAAATGAAGGGAATGAATGCAAAAGGGAAACGTCCGTACGGCAGACAACGCCAACTCTGCCACGGCTCAGCACTTGCTGAACAACCAAGATTGCGCTGAATAATACTGTTCATCTTGGTTGAAAGTTCTCTGCCGAGTGAGAAACTTTACTCATCTGCGCATGCTCAAAGCCACACACATTGACCGACCCTCTTCTATGCAGACAGAAAGGGTTTGTTCGGAGACTCGTATTATTTTAGCAATTATCCCGGCATAACCGGCTGGTAATAAGCCTAATTTACCATTTAATTAAACAGCCAATCAGAGCTTGTTATATTTGCGCATTGTTCCTTTTAGTTTCCGTTTATATTGTTTGATTTCAGCTTTCTGTTACATTCTTGCATTTTACTCTGATGAGTGCAAGACGAAAAGCTTAAGTATGGCTCTTTTCACAAGATTCTCTGAATGAAAATAAAGTGCTGCTACTTACCTTGACATTGCCTTGCTCTCTCCACTGCTGTCCTGGTGGCTGCTGCTGGTAACCCCCGCCCTGGTGATGGAATGGGGGTGACCCCTCATCTACAGGGGCACAAAAAAGAGAAAAATTAGAGTATGCTAATCTGCAATAGTTTTTGAGATACCTTTGGCAGGGGTATATGGAAATGTATGTTACTTCAAAAATCAAAATGTTAAATAAAACCAAACAATCAAAGCGATATTTTGTACAACAAAATTGGAGATAAATCTAACGCAATGCAATTGCAAAATGAGTGTCGACATCTATCAGCCAGTCAGATACCCTCGAACAAAAAACATATTCAATATAAAACATTTAGGTATACAACACAGACTAAAGTAAAGTGGGCATCCTTATGGTGTGTTATGATTTTCAATGCAAATTGGAAAATAACGTAATTTTCTTCAAGGATATATCTCTGATTGCTGCAGAGATTTAGAATTTATTTGTAATATTGTAAGACAACTATAAGTATTATAATTTAAATAACTGTGGAGTTTACTTTATTCCTGTTGATCAGTTAATGATAAGTTCATCATCACTATAAAGTGAATCATGAACAGCGATTCTTGAGATACATCATATCAACAGGTTTGAAGCAATAACCACCATTGAGGATATTTACTGGTAAAGTGCATCTTAAGAATCTGTGATCATGTGAATGAACCGCAAGACCACTTGTGCCTGGTCTAGTCATTTTACCTTCCTTGATGTCTTAAAGCCTATCTGTACTAGTTTGGCCAGGAGTGAATAGACCTCCCTGCGTGGTCACTGGCAGGTGGTTATCTCACAAATCAGCTTTCAATTAACATAAGGAAAAGGGGACCATGCTTAGTCATTGTTTGCTATACAGAGGGCGCAAGTAGCTACAAGTAGTGAAGTCCTACATTAAACCTCTTAAAGGGGCACGTTCCCCCCATTGTACTTATTGGAACATGCCATCTGCGTAAGAGCCGTATTCTGTTAGTGTCAATAGGCAGCTATAGCGCCGTCCGCGGTCTGCCAGCGCGTACGTATTTTGAGCGCCCTCTGAAATACGGGGAACATGCCCCTTTAACTTGACCTCATGACCCATCAATCAAATTTTCATTTGTGACATACAAGCTGGTAATGGCTAGAGAGTTGATGGCTACATATTACTCACCATGACTTGCATTTTGATTGGTGTTGTATACAACATGTTGCTGGTGTTGCTGCTGCTGCTCTTGATGGTGGAACTGTTGAGTTGTCTGAGCTGGCGGAGACACCATCTTTGGTGGGCGGGTCTCCTGCTGGGGGCCTGAAGCACTCCCTCTACGCTTCATCGAAGGCGAGATCTTTTTGGCTGCGGAGGGTTGGTTGGACTAAGGGAGCAAACAAACAAAAAGACAAATTAAAGATCATGCTTTGAAAATGATGTTATTTAGGTCCCTTGTGATTTCTATCTAGACAAAATAACGGAAGCTCTTTGAAATGTTCCTAAAATTCTAAATCTGGATTGGACTGATCATTCGCAAATTCAAAGAGGCGCAAGATACCACTTTTCATCTTAACCAGGGTAATACATTCTGAAGAAACTTTGAAAGTGCAGAGCGACATGTGAAGTTTCATTATAACTTATATACATTTTTTTACCCTTAAAATATATATTTTTAAATTCATTGTAGTAGATGAACGATTTTCTTTCAAATAGTTAAAGAGTTTTTTTCTTCTTTTTCATAGCACTATTTAAAAACCCCTGTTCAGTTCTCTTTGAGATCTTTCCAGGGCTTTCCAGAGCATAAACCCCCAACACATAATTTTTCCACTGTATCTGATACGTACTACAAACAAACTAGATGGAACTTCGACTGCGCGCAGTCGAAAATGATGCCTCCGTCATAGAGCAAGTTTACAAACCAAAACAGAAGAAAATTTTCAAATTCAAGTTTCATTGTAATCCATTAACAGGTTCTCAGAATATCGTGATTACAAGCAATTTCTCATATACATATATGACCCTTTGATCTTTGACCTCATGACCCTAAAATCTACTCAGTTCATTGGCCCTGCAAGATGTCCTGAGTTAAATAGTAATCCATCTGTCAGTTCTAATGAGAATGCGTTTACAAGCTAATTTTGCATACATAATGAGCCCATGACATTTGACCTTTGACCTCATGACCCAAGAATCTACTCAGTTCATTGGCTCTGCAAGATACATACATGATCTAAATTTGGCAGGAATCCATCAATCGGTTCTTGAGATAACGCGATCACGAGCTGTTTTTGCATACATAATGAGCCGCATGACCTTTGACCTTGACCCCAAAATCTAATCAGTTCATCGGCTCTCCAAGTAACATACATGACCTAAGTTTGGCAGGAATCCATCAATCGGTTCTTTAGATAACGCGATCACAAGCTGTTTTTGCATACATAATGAGCCCGGTGACCTTTGACCTTTGACCTCGTGACCCCAAAATCTAATCAGTTCATCGGCTCTGCAAGATACATACATGACCAAAGTTTGGCAGGAATCCATCAGTCGGTTCTTGAGATAACGCGATCACGAGCTGTTTTTGCATACATAATGAGCCCTGTGACCTTTGACCTTTGACCTCGTGACCCCAAAATCTAATCAGTTCATTGGCTCTGCAAGATACATACATGACCAAAGTTTGGCAGGAATCCATCAATCGGTTCTTCAGATAACGCGATCACGAGAACGGGACGTACGGACGTACGGACGGACGTACGTACGTACAGACGTACGGACGTACGGACGTACGGACGGACGGACGGACAACCCGAAAACATAATGCCTCCGGCTACTTCGTAACGGAGGCATAAAAAGAAGACCATTACAATAATCATTATCTTTGCTTTGTAAACTCATTGGCTACGGGAACCGGGTGGTCCCTGTGTTAACTCTATGCGAATTAAAAAAATTCAGTTATCAACGGGTTAATCTTACTGTGTCTCCGTGTTGCTTCTTCTGATCGGATATTCTCTTCTTGAGCTCAGCTTGTTTCTGGATGGCCATCTGCTGGCGCCGCTCTTCCTTCCGCTTCATGATGAGTTCCCGTAACTTCTTCTGTTCATCGATCATCACCCTCAGTCGCTTCGTCTCTGCATCTTCATCCAACTAGAAAATTATGGAAAAATAAAACATGATACTGTTAGATGCTGCTTATAAGTATTGGCTTGCATGGTGATGTAGATATACAGTAGACATGGGGTTGCACGATGTGAGAGAGGGGGAAGATTTGGTGCAACCGCAAGTCTACTGTATGTGATAATGTTATGTGGTTTCCTTTTAAAATTGAGAATGTCTTCAAGGCTTCAGATTGTTTTTTTAGTGCAGTACAATTTCTGTCTACATTTACAACTGCTATGTTGCTTCAAGTCTGTACAGTAAAATCTGCTATAGCCAACAGCTCTTTAGAAAGACCACATTCCTCTAAGGGCGGATGTTTTTTGTTGTTGCTTGTTTTTCATTGTAACTTGTCAAGAAAGATCACTTTTCTTGTCTCCTTTGAATAAGCCTGTTTATGTCTTAACTTTACCTGAAAGCCAGAAATAGTCCTACATCTGTGATGGAAAAATGACCTTCTACTCGATAACAATGAGAATACATTGGTCGTTAACCTGGGCCCCCGTCTCATAAACACTTGCGATTGATTTCTTTGCAAGTCTTCCAATAAATCACAAGTTTGCAGTCTCCTACCTACCTCATATGTACATAGTTAGGATTGATTTCAATCTCAAAATAGATGGAATTGACTGCGCGCAGTCGAAAATGATGCCTCCGCCATAGAGCAATTTTACAAACCAAAACGGAAGCAACTTTAAAAATTCAAGTTTGATTGTAATCCATCTGTCGTCTTTAATAATGCATTCACAAGCTATTTATAGGCATCCTTAATGAGCCCTGTGACCTTAGACCTGATGACCCTAAAATCTAATCAATTCATTGGCTCTGCAAGATACATATACATGTCTTGAGTTTGATAGTAATCTGTCTTTTGGTTCTCATGATAATGTGATCACAAGCTATTTGTGCATACATAATGAGCCCTGTGACCTCGTGAACCCAAAATCTAATCACTTCATTAGCTCTGCAAGATACATGCATGATTCAAGTTTGGCGGTAATCCATCAATCGGTTCTTGAGATAACGCGATCACAATTATTTTGCATACATAATGAGCCATGTGACCTTTGAACTTTGACCTCGTGATCCCAAAATCTAATCAGTTCATTAGCTCTGCAAGATACATGCATGATTCAAGTTTGGCAGGAATCCATCAATCGGTTCTAGAGAACGCGATCACGAGCTATTTTGCATACATAAATGAGCCCTGTGACCTTTGAACTTTGACCTCGTGACCTTAAAATCTAATCAGTTCATTAGCTCTGCAAGATACATGCATGATTTAAGTTTGGCAGGAATCCATCAATCGGTTCTAGAGATAACGCGATCACGAGCTATTTTGCATACATAATGTGACCTTTGAACTTTGACCTCGTGACCCCAAAATCTAATCAGTTCATTGGCTTTGCAAGATACATGCATGAGTCAAGTTTGGCAGGAATCAATCAATCGGTTCTAGAGATAAGGCGATCACAAGCTATTTTGCATACATAATGAGCCCTGTGACCTTTGACCTCGTGACCCCAAAATCTAATCAGTTCATTGGCTCTTCAAGATACATGCATGATTCAAGTTTGGCGGTAATCCATCGATCGGTTCTTGAGATAACGCGATCACGAGAACGGGACGTACGGATGGACGTACGTACAGACGTACGTACGGACGTACGGACGGACGGACAACCAGAAAACATAATGCCTCCGGCTACTTTGTAGCGGAGGCATAAAAAGTAGCGATTGATATAAACTCTTTATAAGATAGGGTCCTAATCAGTATTCATACTGCTTTCCCTAATGACCCTACAATTATCTTTATTAATACTGGTCAATAACAATTAGAAAAGAATGCAAAGAAAACCAAATAATAGTATGATCTGCTTAAATGCAGGGAGCCTCATCAGTATTTAATACTTCTCTTCCTGAGGAACCTGCAATGTGCTTGAGTAATGCGACAACATACCTCTCCTTTAGACGAGTCTGCGCCTGTTTTCCTTGAGATGACTTGTCTGAGGTCCTTGGTTGGTGCCATAGCTGTCTTGGACGCAGCAGCCTGGATCAGCTGACTGGGCGGAGCTACTGGTCGTTGATGCCTGATAAACAAAACAAACAATCATTTAGATGTATAGATTACCGAAGTGCTAATATCATATTCGCTCGTGGTCCAGTCTGCTGGTTCTTAAAGGCATCGTTTAACAATGTAAAATCTGAGATGCATGGCCCTATGTGTTATCAGTGTCTGTGATATGGTGCAATATTGAAGCCCTACAAAAGATTGTGCTCCAAAATGATCATGAAGTGCCTCAAAAAAGTAAAAATATTTGAGTGACTGGTTTTACCATACTCATTTCCCCCAATAGACTGTAGTGTTATAAAACCGTTAGGAAAACTTTTTTTCAGATTTCGATTTGCAATCATAAATACAGTGTATCTTGATAATCAGACAGGCGATCGGCTGGTCATGGGATTCCTGACTGATCTAAAGGTTTATAATTATGATTGCAGCATGATCTAATTCCAGGATTTTGTTTAGAATCTAAGGCAAAGATACCCACTCCCTTTAACAACAGTGCCTGCCCATGAGGTTCACCACATAATCATCAAAATGACAGGCAGGAGCAGTGCTAGGGACTTGTGTGATCACCACGCCTTTGTTTACCACAAAATTGTTTGGAACCAGCAACCTTGTCAACGTAGTGAGTATGACGTCACGCTTCGGTTCTTTATAATGTATAAATCCTGATATTAATATTATTAATTGGATGCATATAGTGCGTTTTCCGGGGGGATACAAGGCGCTATCCCGTACTCTAAGGACTAATCAAGAATTGTAAAGGTATGTTTCCAGTTGTCTTTTAAAGAAGTCTTGTGAAATACAATCTCTCAGAAATGCAGGGGATTCGTTTCATAGGCATGGGGCAACAGATTGAAAGGATTTGGGAATGAGAAAAGAAGGAGATGATGTAGATCAAAGTGGTGTACAGGGTTGGATTGAACCATCATTTTATATTCAGACGGCAAATCCTTGGTCATCATATCACTACAGAGAAGTTCAATAGATAGTGAAAGCACCTTCTATTATTCTTGTTTCAATTACTTTACCCCTAGTCCTACTACTAACGTGACTGCTGATGATGCAACAATTATGACAACCAATACTATCACGATGACAAGTATGATCGCTAGGACTCCTTTTAATTTTTACAGTTACTAACAACTATTTCATCAATTCGCATAGAGCTGTCAAAAATCACTTTGGAATGGTATACAGTATTACTCATGATTTAAAAAAACTAGATGGAATTCGACTGCGCGCAGTCGAAAATGATGCCTCCGTCATAGAGCAATTTTACAAACCAAAACAGAAGAAATTTTTCTAATTCATGTTCAATTGTAATCCATTGACAGGTTCTCAGAATATCGTGATTACAAGCAATTTTTATCATGACCCTTTGATCTTTGACCTCATGACCCTAAAATCTACTCAGTTCATTGGCTCTGCAAGATGTCCTGAGTTAAATAGTAATCCATCTGTCAGTTCCAATGAGAATGCGTTCACAAGCTATTTTTGCATACATCATGAGCCCATGACATTTGACCTTTGACCTTATGAACCAAGAATCTACTCAGTTCATTGGCTCTGCAAGTAACATACATGACCTAATTTTGGCAGGAATCCATCAATCGGTTCTTGAGATAACGCGATCACAAGCTGTTTTTGCATACATAATGTGCGCTGTGGCCTTTGACCTTTGACCTTGTGACCCCAAAATCTAATCAGTTCATTGGCTCTGCAAGTAACATACATGACCTAAGTTTGGCAGCAATCCATCAATCGGTTCTTGAGATAACGCGATCACAAGCTGTTTTTGCATACCTAATGATCCCTGTGACCTTTGACCTTTGACCTCGTGACCCCAAAATCTAATCAGTTCATCGGCTCTGCAAGATACATACATGACCAAAGTTTGGCAGGAATCCATCAATCGGTTCTTCAGATAACGCGATCACAAGAAGGGGGACGTACGTACGTACAGACGTACGTACAGACGTACGTATGTACGTACGGACGGAAGGACAACCCGAAAACATAATGCCTCCGGCTACTTCGTAACGGAGGCATAAAAACAGGTGCTGTAATATAAACAAAACCCCTAATAGATAAAGAATTCATTATAATATACACTCAAACCTGTCTATAGCGACCGCCCAAGGGAAACACAAAAAGTGGTCTTTGTAGACAGGTTCCTTTAGTACATGTTTCAATGAGAAACCCTTTTCAAGGGAAACAACAAATGTGCTTGTTGTAGACAGGTTGTCTTTGTAGACAGGTGGTCCCTAAAGCAGGTTTGACTATAGAAGAATGATATGTGACAATCATGCTTACGGAGGTTGTTGTCGTGGTGACTGTTGTCCCGCTGGTTGCCTAGAGGATGTGCTCTGGCGCCCTCCCTGTGCCTGTTGTTGAACTGGTATCGGACCCCTGGATAAAAATTGGAAGGTCAAAAGTGATGATAGGTCATTAATGTCCCAATAAAAATTCCTTTCTTCTTTTTCAATACCCTATAAATTTGAGTACTTCCTCAAAGTTTTCATAGCCTTATTACAATTCTGATCCTCATGTGATGTCAATTCATTAAAGGGATCCGGTAACTTTGTCTTAGATCCTTTAAAAAAAATCCTTGATTTAGGTTATGCTGCAATTATAAAGCTTTAGTTCAGTCAGGAACCCCATGACTTTTACAAGCTGATCGCCTGTCTGATTATCAAGATATATATGATTGAAAATCGAAATTAAATTTTGTGTCTATTGGGGAAAACAAGTATGGTAAAACCAGTCACTCAAAGGTTTTTATTTTTTCAAAGGCACTTCTTGAAAATTTTGAAGCGCAATTTTTTTAGAGCTTCAATATAACACCATATCACAGACACTGATAACATGTAGGGCCGTGCATCTCAGATTTACCATTGTTAAACGATCCCTTTCATTAAAAATGTAACAAAGCTGCATCACATTTCCTTCAACCTTTTCATTATGGAGTTGCTTCATTATCTGTTGATCAGTAAAAAGCGAGTTTATCATCACTGATGACTCACGAACAGCGATTCTGGAAATACATCATATCAACAGGTTTCAAGCGAAATGAACAAACTAGATGGAACTTCGACTGCGCGCAGTCGAAATGATGCCTCCGTCATAGAGCAGTTTTACAAACCAAAACAGAAGAAATTTTTCAAATTCAAGTTCAATTGTAATCCATTAACAGGTTCTCAGAATATCGTGATTACAAGCAATTTCTCATATACATATATGACCCTTTGATCTTTGACCTCATGACCCTAACATCTACTCAGTTCATTGGCTCTGCAAGATGTCCCGAGTTAAATAGTAATCCATCTGTCAGTTCTAATGAGAATGCGTTCACAAGCTATTTTTGCATACATAATGAGCCCATGACCTTTGACCTTTGACCTCATGACCCAAGAATCTACTCAGTTCATTGGCTCTGCAAGATACATACATGATCTAAGTTTGGCAGGAATCCATCAATCTGTTCTAATTATAATGCGATCACAAGCTATTTTTGCATATATAATGAGCCGCATGACCTTTGACCTTGACCTCATGACCCCAAAATCTAATCAGTTCATCAGCTCTGCAAGTAACATACATGACCTAAGTTTGGCAGGAATCCATCAATCGGTTCTTGAGATAACGCGATCACGAGCTGTTTTTGCATACATAATGAGTCGTGACCTTTGACCTTTGACCTCGTGACCCCAAAATCTAATCAGTTCATCGGCTCTGCAAGATACATACATGACCAAAGTTTGGCAGGAATCCATCAATCGGTTCTTCAGATAACGCGATCACGAGCTGTTTTTGCATACATAATGAGTCGTGACCTTTGACCTTTGACCTCGTGACCCCAAAATCTAATCAGTTCATCGGCTCTGCAAGATACATACATGACCAAAGTTTGGCAGGAATCCATCAATCGGTTCTTCAGATAACGCGATCACAAGCAGTTTTTGCATACATAATGAGCCCTGTGAACTTTGACCTTTGACCTCGTGACCCCAAAATCTAATCAGTTCATCGGCTCTGCAAGATACATACATGACCAAAGTTTAGCAGGAATCCATCAATCGGTTCTTCAGATAACGCGATCACGAGCAGTTTTTGCATACATAATGAGCCCTGTGACCTTTGACCTTTGACCTCGTGACCCCAAAATCTAATCAGTTCATCGGCTCTGCAAGATACATACATGACCAAAGTTTGGCAGGAATCCATCAATCGGTTCTTCAGATAACACGATCACGAGAACGGGACGTACGGACGGACGTACGTACGGACGGACGGACGGACGGACGGACAGACGGACGGACGGACAACCCGAAAACATAATGCCTCCGGCTACTTCGTAACGGAGGCATAAAAAGTAGTATAATATAGCGATACTTCTTAACCCTCATAACCTCTTTTGTCATGACTGTTTAATTGGCTGCTCAGAAAAGAGACTTCATTGCCTTTTGGGCTAAAATTCCTAGTACGAGATATTTCTTCAAAAGTTCATGCACTTTGAAGGCTATTGTACTATTTCTGCTGAAGTCACCACTTGAATTTTGTTCTCTTTAAAAATGCAAAAACAGCTGTTGTATATTTCACTCACTTGTTATAAATAAATGTATCTCAATGGTCAGAATTCAAATTGCATACATTAATTGTTGCTAGGTAGGACAAACATTATGGCTTACCTTGCCTAACATGTAATATATGCGTTTTGCATTCTGACTATTGAAATACAATTATTCGTAACAGGTGAATGAAATAATTTGTATCAAGGCACTTAAGGATAAATTTGGTTACATTATGAAAATGGCCGATTAAATCATAGTGACTGCAGAGAGCCAGAGAGCACTACTTATAGCTTCTTGCATCCTCGATATAGCAAACAATGCCTAATCAATGCATGTTGGTCCCCCATGATCTTCTTTTTCTTATGTTCATTGAAAGCTGATTTGATGAGATAACCACCTGTCAGTGACCTTGCAGGGAGGTCTAATCCCCCCTGTCCAAACTAGTACAGACAGACATTAAAGCTATTCAAAAATGTATGAGTGAACACCCCACCCGATGGCTCTCAGCCGATGATAAGGGTTTTCATTTTGGTTGCCGATGATTTCTGAAGGACTTACCTCATTTGTTGTTGTGGATTCACAGGCCTAGGCTGCCTGAACCCTCCCTGGTCTGGGGTGCTGAACTGCCCCCTCGGCTGCTGATGCTGAGGCTCCTGCTGGTAGGGCTGCCTCGGAGGGGCATTGAACCTCTGTCCTTGGGGCTGGGATGGTGGTTGTGACCCCTGGTACTGGTGGGGTGGTTGGTGTGGTGGAGGGCCTTGATGCTAAAAGGAGAGGGAGGGGGAGATGCATTGACGTCATTGCGTTAGTATCACACTTAACTTTGATTGTCCATTAGGATAATTTGTTAAGTAGAGCAAATCAAGAGGATGTTAGAGACAATTTTACAAACTTTTTCGGCTTAGATGAAATACTTGGCCAACTTTGGTATTCAGTTGAAGCTTTTGGCCAAGTACTTTACCCTCTCAAGCAGACTTACTGGTAAGCCAATTATTTTGGAGGCATGATTGGCAGGCATACGGTTATCATACACAGTTATCAGACCTGCCAACCTCTGGAGTTCAAAAACTGTATTCTTTAATCCCCAAAGTTGTATTTTATTGACAAAAGTTGTATTCTTAAAAATAAACACGGACTGTTACGCGGATCAATTTTTTTTATGGATCATTTGTTGAATGTGCATGATTTTGTCACGACTGTTGTGTTCGATGAACCAATGAACATCCCCAAATTGCCAATTGGAGATACTAGTAGGATACTTTACAGGACAGAATGGGCATTTTGCCATTGAAAATGGCTAAAACACACACAATATACAATTATTATTTTTTTTTTGAAAATCGTATTTTATTCAGGAAAATCGTACTGTCGTATTTGCTTCTAAAAATCGTACTGGTTGGCAGGTCTGAGTTATATTAATCTCTGCATAATTATAAGAGCGTGCATTTATTGGGCATAATTTTTCATGGACCATTTGACATCACAATGCTTACATCATTAAGTATTTTGCCTTTAAGTCAACTTGCTTTTAAAGTGCTAAGATATGATCTGAACATGAGTTAAGACAAGTAACTTAGCCAAGTAATATTCATACCTGATGTTGATTTGGGCCAGGATGTGAAAACTGCTCATGTTGTTGATGACCTGGAGGACCACTTTGATGAGGTTGCTGCAACAAAAACATTTAAAAAGATATAACTGTTGTATCTCTGATACACTATGACATGTGTGCTTTACCTGAGAGCTAAGGGAGTGTCCTTATTACTTGGCTGTTGGTAGTGAACACTATGAATATGACGGACAAAGAAAGCGGACAAAATATACAGTTCATCAGGTAGACAAAGGAACATCCCTTCACTGCTATTATGTAAAAAGGTGAATATGCATGTGACACCTGTTCTACACATTTTTACATAATAGCAGTGAAGGGATGTTCCTTTGTCTACCTGAGGAACTGTATATATGCTGTCCGCTTTCTTTGTCAGTCATGTTCATAGTGGAAGTGGCTTGGAAGTTTACAGCAGTGACATTCTTCCTATAGTGGTAATGGTATGCTATTCAGGTATCCATCTATTGTCATATTGTCACTGGCTGGTATGTACATTGCAGCTGGCATGTATAGTATGTTGTTCTATATACATAACAATAACTTCTGTCTCTCTAAACTAAAGTTTCTTTTTCCCCATATGGTAAAGTTCTCATCTTACATTTGCATCACCCGAAGATTGGCTTACGCGTTTGCTGTGTGCAGATTTGTACGCCCATTAATGGTTTTTCCACCAAGTTGGGTGTCAGTGAATTATGACCTTCTGCAATTGGAAACTGAGGACACTTCTGATCTTCCCCGTTCAAGTCTTACAAGCCTTTTAGATCAAGGTATCTTCATGGTGTGTTATGAATTTCAATGCAAATTGGAAAATAATGTAATTTTCTTCAAGGATATCTCTGATTGCCTGCAGAGATTTGTAATTTCTTTGTAATATAAGGGAGTTTACAGATAGCACATGGTACAAATGACCCCAAATATCCACAGATCTTTTACACAAGGAGAAGTTCCACTTTGAGCATCTTAGAATAATAACTGCCAAAGTCCTAGATGTGCTTCATGAATACCTTTTGTTTGCCCTCTTGAAAAGAATACTTTCACCTGGTATCTTAGAATGTACCGTTGGTGCATAAATGAATAATGTTACATAAATTTCATGAGCGCTTATCCAGTATTCATCTCTGTGGGTTTTACCTTTTTGGTACAAATGACCTTTATCTGCTCATGCTCAGACTGCAACCGTAAACTGGCTTATTGTGAGACAACTACAAGTATGATACTTAAAATAACTGTGGAGTTGCTTTATTCCTGTTGATCAGTTAATGATACGTTCATCATCACTAAGTGAATCATGAACAGCGATTCTTGTAATACATCATATCAACAGGTTTGAAGCATTAACCATCATATAGGATATTCACCGCCTTTCCACTATCTAGAGCTTTCTCTTTTTTCTTTTCCTATATTTTCTTTTATGGACTTTAGGAGGTCTTGCCTTTGCTATTTGCCTCTGTTATTTTATCACCTTCAAAAGGATATCTGTACTCTCAAAAGCAGATATTTTATGTTCAGTTAAGTCATTTGTTTACTTATTTACTAATATTAAATTTGGTAAGTTACGAATAACGATTCTTTTTTCTTTGAAGGAAATTTTGAAGAGGCCGATTCATTCCTTGCCGTGACATGAAAACGGTTAAAGCTAAAACTATGGACAGGGCTTTACCTGCTGATGAAGAGGTGGGGGTACAGGTTCTACTACTACATGTACTTCTACTACTTAAACTACTACCACTATCACTACTACTCCTACCACTGCCACTACTACTACAACCACTGCTACCACTACCACTAATACAATATGATATGAAAGGCTACTACTAACTATTACTACTACTACTCCTACCACTACTCCTATCACTACTACTACTACCACTACGTTTTTCTACTACCACTACAACTGCCACTACTACTACTACTACAACCTCTGCTACATTATGATATGAAAGGCTACTACTAACTATTACTACTTCTACTCACTATGAACATGACTGACAATGAGAGCGGACAAAATATACAGTTCCTCAGGTAGACAAAGGAACATCCCTTCACAGCTATTATGTAAAAAGGTGAATATGCATGTGACACCTGTTCTACACATTTTTACATAATAGCAGTAAAGGGATGTTCCTTTGTCTACCTGAGGAACTGTATATTTTGTCCGCTCTCATTGTCAGTCATGTTCATAGTGACTCCTACCACTACTCCTACTATTACTACTACCACTACTTTTTTCTACTACCACTATCACTACTACCACTACCACTGCCACTACCACCACTAACACTACTACTATCATTAATACAATAAGATATGAAAGGCTCACCTGTTGGTGTTGAGGTGCATGTGACGGAGGACCCCCTTGCTGCTGCGGGTGGGGTACAGGGGCACCTCCCCCATACGGCCGGGGACCACCAGGGCTCTGACCGATAGGCTGATTAGAACTTGTGTACACCGGTCCTATGTGATCAAGAGAGAATAATGATTACCCTAATATTGTACTTCAACTTGTAAAAGTGCCTTTAAAAAAAAACCTAAATATGCTGGTCTTTTTAATAGCTGTTTAAAGATGAAAGGGTCCTAGGAGCCAATTAAAATTATTGCTGAAATTGTTTGCACACACTTGGAAAAAATTAAGTTAGGGATGACTTGGAAAAGAATGTAGTCCTCTCCAATCTCCAGAAGAGATTTGATTTCACACAAAGGTAATATGTGTTGTACTTTCTTTGTAATATTGCGTGACAATTACAAGTATCATATTTAAAATAACTGTGGAGTTTGCTTATTCCTGTTGATCAGTTAATGATAAGTTCATCATCACTAAGTGAATCATGAACAGCGATTCTAGAAAAACATCACATCAACAGGTTTCAAGCAATAACCGCCATTGAGGATTAGAGGATATTTACAGTCTTGCCACTATCTTGAGCTTTCCTTTTTTCTTTTGGAGGTCTTGTCTTTTGGTAGACATTGGCGGCCATTTAGATTTTTAATAATTGAATGGCAGTGCGCCGCCCACTCGCAAGGCCTCTCGCAGACCCGCAAGTGCGCGAACAATTCTCTGTGGCTTTATAACGGCTCAGTCGAGCGAAAATGAGGCAGAGAGCCAACCGACATACTAACAGTACTTTCTTTCAAGGAATCGCCCTATGAAGGAACAGAATATTATTCAACATTATCTTGTACTCTTGTACCTTGTTGTTGAGGCTGGTTTGACCATGATGATTCTTGATGGGGTTGTTGATGACCCCACCCTGGGGATGATGAACGAGGGGGCGCACTGCTGACAGCGACTGGATGCTGCTGCTGTTGGGGCGGGGTGCTGGACCACGATTGGGACGTCTGCTGCTGCTGCTGTTGCTACAGTGTCAATCAAGCACAAAGAACAGAAAGACAAGGGTAAGGATACCTCAACTATTCTTTGCAAATTGAAAAATATTTGTTAAAGCTAATCTTAAAGATAAAGTTGAGTTCTAGTCATGCGATTGCATTGTGAAAGAAACGTTGTGGAATCGAACAGAAAAGGTTGATCATCTAGTATATAAGTATTGGTGTGTACTGCAAGGTTCTGGAAACATCAAAATTATAAGAAATTTGCCCCAACCTTGGTGAAGTTACGAGTACTGAACACAGAAAGATGTATATAGTACCACACGAACATGTGGCATATAATTCCATGATTTGTATGATGTTACATGCCATATTTAGAATATTAAGGCATTTGAAGAGCCATGCTTTTCAGGGAAATTTGTGTATGTCATATGTGATGTTCTTCCACACTTGCATAATACAATGATAACGCTCACAAAGTATTTTCACCTCTTCCCAGAACTCAACCTTCTCTCTAAGCTGAGGTTATAAAGTATGAATGAAACATGGCCTAATTGACTCTGTGGACTGGCAGAAATGCCATCCACTGCCCAACATTGCCATCTCTTTAAAAGTATGATTTATCAAGTTGTCGATCAGGGTTGGATTGAATCATCATGATAGTACGGCATCGTCTCCAGCCGTGCAATTCCGTTTGATCCATTTGCACCATTACATTGCACGCTGACGTGAGGTAAGTGACTTCACCGTGTAATGGTACCGATGGATCAAACGAAATTGCACTCTGCATCAAAATAAATGAAAAGGTCATCTTATCAACAACAGCATCCTCTATCCTCTCCAACCAGGTGTTAAATGGGTACGGAGGAATTCCCTGAATGATGCAAGCACCAAAGACAGTAGCCTAGCAGAGCCGTAGTGATACGGGAGCATTGAGCAACTTGCATGGTGGGTACCCTATCAAAATATCCAAGTTTATCATCATTATCCTTGCAATAACCCGTTTTGTTTTTTCCTGCCTACTTTTCATGTCTGTCATGTTTGTTTGTTTTAGTTCTTGCTAGTCATGTTTCTTATCTTGCTACAGAGAATCTTCTCATACCTGATAAGGCTGCTGCTGCTGCTGTGGTGGCGGTCCTTGATGGGGTGCAACTTGTGGCGGTGGCACTGTAGCTGTAGCTATAGAGAGGAACACATTAAATGGGAAGAGTACTTTTCAAAAATGTATCGCAGCCATCTATCTCAAATAAACGGAATGATTTTTCAATTATTGAATTATCAAATCATTGAACTCAACAAACATTAAACATGACTTGCAGCAATGTTTCAAGGAACTGTGATAAGTAAAAGTTTGTTGACTTTTCATTGAAACGCGTGTATTAAACAAAACAAACGTTTGAATTGGATGTCGGTTAACTTTTATTTATGACAGTTTCATGAAACCACGCTGAGATGAGTACTTTTCAGAAATAAGATATGTCACTACTATTTGAAGATTGAAAAGAAAAAAAAACTCACAAGAGTTTAACATTATCATTGTGACCCATTATTTACTGCAGTAAGATGAATTTATCAACAATATCTAGGCCCTGTAACATAAAATGCGTTAATTCACTAACAAATTATAACAATTACTGTAAGCTGCTGAAAAGGCAAAATCCAATTGGCTGTGAGCAAATTTGTTATTCATAGCATTGTTTATGGAATTAGGCACTGAAAAAACATTGGTTGCTTACAAGTTTGTGACTGGACTTTCGGTTTGAAGTGTGGATTAATGTGGATCTTCTTTGGCATTGTTGTTGCTGTCTGCACTTGACTTGAGGGAGGTGGCTGGGACTGTGGTACCGGCTGCTGAAATGCTCTTTGCTGCTGTTGTTGTTGTGGCTGTGGAGGTTGCTGCAGTGGTTGTGCTTGTGGTTGTTGTGGAGGTACAGGTGACGGACCTCTATGTTGTTGGTGTGGTGGTCCATCAGGAAACAGAGGCTCTGGAGCGGGCGGTATCTGGTGCATTTGCGACTGATATTGCTGGTGTGGCGACATTTGCCTCATGTTGTTGTCCATGTGGTGAGGTGGCCTAAAATCCCAATTGGGTCTAGGTCCCAAGATCCCTTGCCTAGGACCAAATGGGGGCCTCATCCGAGGGTCCCCCATGAAAGGCCCACCCCTGTGTTGGCCCATGAAGTTCGGATGAGGGGGTTGCATGTGCAGAGGGCGACCCATATGTTGGGGAAATCCCCTTGGACCGGATGGGCCTTGGAAACCTCCCCTTCCCCTGCCCCTACCACCCCTCCCTCGAAAGTTCCTTCCATATCTCTTATTTTGCCTGTCTTCCTTGGTCTTTCTCTCAAACTCTTCAATTTGTTTCTTAGCCTCGTCAGATATTTCTGTAAAGTTAAATGGGGAAGGACCACACAAATAATTTTTCAGGCTTCAGAATATAATGTCATTGAATTGTTAAGTTTTTTTTTCAGTTTATAACCTTCAAACTCTGACCTTGTGACCCTATAATCTCACATTCCCAACATACAATGTAGTCCTACATAATATTCTGTGGCAATGTGTAACAATAACTAATTCATTACCGTCTATTTCTTCATCAAAATGGCACTTGCTCTTTGACCTCTGGAATTTTGCTACAGTTGCTCCAGGCTTCAACTTGACAAAAACACAGGGTTAGGGTCAACATTGTGATTAAGGTTTAGGATAGGAAAAAAGGTTGAAAGATCTTGTGTCGGTTAAACTTTCGAACCCTGTCAGTCGTACAAGATCTAAATCTGATCATATCATCTTGTTTAGCAATTTACACCCTAGTCACACGAACATGATAGGTATCACGCCGACAATCGACAGAACAATATTAGATTTCTTGGAACGACCATACATCGGTCAATTTGGAATTGGTTATAGAGTCCGTCTGGCTGTTTGACTCGGGTGTAATACCCCAGTGTTCTTGTTAGCAAAGATTGCAACTCACCCAATGTATCAGGAATGTCTCTTGTTCTTGAGCTCTTGAGAGAAACTGTGACTGTCTGCCTCTCTGAACGGAACCTGCTGCCTCTCCCATCCTCGTCTTCTTTCTCCTCCTCACTTTCACTGGTTTCTGCTGTATCCTGTGTGTTGCCTTTGATCTGCTGAAGATACGAAACACACATGCTATCAATTACAGAGTGTATTTTGAGGTTCATGTAAAACCCAGTATGAAAACATTTTAAAGTATATTTTGTTCATAGGAATTCTTCAGATTTTTCTCAATCTAAAGTGGAATTTAATGGGGACAAAGTCCTCCAGTCGAATGCAAAGTTACAAGTGCCTAGATCTCTTCTACAGCGAGTTGCAATTAATATCAAACTCAAGTTGTATTGCAATTATTTCCCAACTGTTTAAAAAGACAAGGGACTGGTCTCCAAATAATACCTGGGTATCTTCTTCTTCATCCTCGTCCGGACCAGTCGTATCCACTGCATCCACTATCGATGTCTCCTCTTCTCTTGGAGGGCTAGGCTTTGGCTTTTCACTCTTCGGTGTCGTGAGGGGGGTTGAGGAGATAGGGGCTGTCATGCTGTGCTGCGAGGCAAAGGACTGGTTCTCGCTAGTCATGTTGAGATCATCGACCAGGCTGTCATCTGGGACATCGATGTCTAGGACGTCACCTGTGTCATCGAAGAGCTCCAGGCCCTCTGATGCATCAACCTGCTCATCGAGCCTAAGAAACAAGAACAAGATGTTTATAAGATATTTTAACCTGGAAAACTATTTCAAAATATTTGGAAAACTACAAACTTGTACAAAGGGTTCTCTTCCATCGATGTACATGTACACCCCCACTACTAATACCACTTGCGGGGAACAGCAGAAAGAGAAATATGGGAAAATCCTCCCTGACAAAGGTTTATCCATGAGGGTATCTTTGAATCCATGTAAGTGCATTTGTCTATCTAAACTGTACAAGCGGAATAAATTTTGGGAAATTACGATGGTTAACAAATGTATTGAGACTAATGAAAGTTTAAGGAGTCGAAAAACTTAATGATGACCGACTCTTGCAAGAAAGTTTGATTGAAACATTTGGTCAGTGACACAGGCCATGTCTCATAAGTCTAAATTGCTGATGTTCCATCGGAACATTTGGTAATGTTATAACTACCTACTTCAACGGGATGTTCACAATACTTTTGAATGTTTTCAGATGCTACTCCGGGTGATGATCTTGCATCGTAAACTTACTCTTCATGTGTGCCTTCCTCTTCATGCCATGTCTCTCCTCCACCTTCTCCCTCTTGCCAGTCCCCCTCTGCTCCTTCTCCTTCGTTCCATCCTTCTTCCTCTCCTCCTTCCACATACTCCTCCCCTCCTTCTGCATACTCTTCACCCTCTCCTCCTTCTACGTATTCTTCCTCTTCTGCATACTCTTCCACTTCTCCTTCCCCAAAAGTTTCACCTCCTGCATATTCCTCTGTATATTCCTCTCCCCCTTCTCCAAACTCTTCACCAGTGTGTCCACCCGGTAAGCCTGCCCCCTCCTCTCCATACTCTTCCTCCTCGAGTCCAACTTCTTCTTCTTCAAGGTTGTAATTCTGTTCATCTGTCAATCCTGTATCATTCAGGTTCTCCTCCCCGTCGCTGTCTCCCAGGAGAGCATCTTCATCCAGTTCCTCTTCATCTTCTACAATGTCTTTGATCTGAAAGCATACAATGGGGAAACATAAACATTCATGTAAATCTGTTTCATTGTCTAAACTACAGTTGTATGTGCATAGTTAGATTGAAGGAGAGGGAGAAACTGCAATGGCTCTCTTATTGAGAACAGAAGGGTGAAAAAGGATTTTTTGTTAAAGTTGAAAATCTTACCGGTACTTGTATGAATATTTTAACACTTGAACAGTAGATATGTTTACAAACGATGTCTGCCTGTTGATCAGTTATGGTTATTGTCACCAATGCCAATGGCAATCATGAACAGCGATTCTCGAAACATCATATCAACAGAGATAAAATACTTATTGCAATAATATTCAAAACCATTTTTACGACCATTCCATGAGAGATTTGCTATTTCCAAAGAGAAAAGTTATGATTTACAAGAGCTCATTCCAGATAGCATATCACATAGAGACCTCACAGAGCCTTTTCTTTTGTTAGTTCTTTTCAAACTTTTCTTGTACCTTACTCCATCTACTGCCAAGTTACTAATTATTTACTGGCTTTGAATGTTACTAAGTTGTAGAGGCAGGCTACTTTGGCCAGTAAAGCCTCGTCCACCAACTGATACATTAAACCACATCACAGCAATATGGTGTGTGGGTTTCAGGTACTTGGAAAGCTGTTCTCTGATTTCCCAAATAGCTATTTTATCCATAGAAAATGAGCCAAACTGTAAATGTTACCTTTTTTGTTGGGCTTTCTTCCTGTAGTAGTTCGTCATCCTTATCCAATGCCGCCTCTGCTGATCTGCGCTTTCTAGTTGTAGATTTGTCTGCCATATTTAATTCTTGTTCACATGTAGCTCCATTCACTGCAAGTCACTGTCAGATTAGGGGGAATTAAGCACACAAAAGACAAAACCATGTAAAAACAGGAAAACCAATTTAAGGCCATTGCTTCATGAAAACAGAGTACAATTTCGCAGATATCCCACTGAAACGCACATATTTTTGTAATGAAATTGACATGCATGGGATGTAAATTTTTTTTTTTAATGGCTGCAGAATACTCGAGTATCCACCTGGAAGCCTGGTCGTGTACTCAAGTACCTCACAACCTTGGTAAGGGTGTCTAACTATTTTTCAATTTTCCCTTTTGATTAGTTTTTCTCATTAATGATTAATGGTTGAATCATTGAAAAAAAAATCAACTACTCGGAAGAACACAATTCAAATTTTAAGACTCACCAATGTTTTTATCAAAAGATACAGCCCCCAAAGATTTAGGAAATATTCATCTAATTTTTGTCAAGATTGGACGAAAAGATAGGCAAAGCGTACCATGAACCCGAAACTTGCAGATCGCCAAAGAAACAAAACAATGATCCTTATTTTTTAGGACACATCATGCATCATTAGCAGTAGGGGCGCTGGTCCGAGAATGAGGATCGTCCTCATAAACAAGGATATCCTCATAAACGAGGACAAAATGCGTCCTCAAAAATAAGGGTTGTCTGCATTTTTGAGGACGTTTTTTTTCAACGTTGCTCTGGGGGTTTCATGTTACAGAACGGCCCGCTGGCGATGCCAAAAATGGATTCCCCAGGGGAAAATAACCCTAGTTGACCGTCTACTTTTATAGGTTGTCCGTCTTCCCAAGGATTTATTGCTTATAATGTGAAGGTCTCTGTACAATGTCAATGTAAAATGCATCAAGAAAATCATTGCAGAATCTGTTTTTTGCATCGCCAATGTGCCGATCAAAAATATGAAACGTCTCCAAAAATGCAGACAGTCCTTATTTTTGAGGACGCATCAGTCCGTGTTTACGAAGACGATCCTCGATTATGAAGACGATCCTTATTCTCGGACCAGCGCCCCTACTGATTAGGTCTATATTATTTCCACGTTTTAATACGATACGATACAATTAGGGAGGCCAATGCCCAAATCTAACTTTTTAATTACGAATTTGTTTAAAATAAAACAAAGATTAAAAGAAAGCATTTACTTTCACTAAGAAAACTCACCCATCTGCCGACTCCAGAAGTTCCATAAAATAGGAGATATCCAGCTTGTAAACACTCCCTTCCTTCTACGCCTTGGCCGTACGCAAGAGCCTTGAAACAGATAAATTCATGTCGCGAAATTACGTTGATAATTAGACAGGCCCGAGGGAATGGGCGTGTCATTGTCCGGACAAAGTTCATGATGAAGTTTAAAACTTCGCGCGAAAGTGCAATCACTCAACAGCGGCTAGCCTTGAATCGGTCGCACACGTACACACCGACACAGGCTAGGCAAGCCCCGATGCAGGCTGAAATCCAGCCATCAATGTGCGAACGATTACATCTTCTACTACTACGAGCCGAAGGCGATGGTTCAAAAATGAAGAAGAGATATCAAAATTGGCAGGAAATAAAGTATATAATTCATTGATATTTACCTTAGATGTGTATTCCAATAATTTGATTTCCTCATGAGTATTCCTTATTATCAACGATCGAGAAGTTACGAGGTCCAATTAACATCCATCTTGCAGCGAACACAGCAGCATGCATAGCGCATTTCTCTCACTCTCTCTCTCTCTCCCTTTCGCTATACGTAACATACACACTCACTAACCATGTATGATACAACACACACCTTCAAATCATGGCTTTCATTTCAATTCTCAATTGGAGTATAGACTGCTCATGTAGACTTTTTTTTGTACTTAAATATCTTTTTTAACACTTCTCATACATTACTGCACGACACTCGAATCTAGTGCTGTGAGAATAAGGTACTAGGGTCTATAAATAAGACTACGCTTTGCGCACGATCTGACCGGAGGCTCAGTGGAGCTCAGACATATGTCGCAATACCCTTTATTTTTGGCGCGAACAATGACGTCATCGGTCACAGTTTTCCTTCTCATTTTGAGATGGCTGTAGCTATAGGGCTCAAACCAACGCAAGATTGACATAATCATCGTACTCTATTAGGGTGTCTGAACGATTTTTCAATTTTCAATTTGGGATCGTTTTTCACCATTTTTGTTTGATATTTGAATAAAAAGTGTAATCAGAATAATACATTTCAAATTTGAAGCTTCACCGATGTTTCAATCAAAAGATACAGCCCCTCCAAAATGCTGGTATATTCATATCATTTTGGACAAAATCGACGAAAAAGACGTCCACGCAGAGTGATGTTGTTTTGCTAAATTTAGCCAAACAGCTGTATCGCGCGATATGCAAGCGTATGCATATCGTACGCATGCTGCTAAGCCAATGAGCGACTTGCAGCTTGAGCTACGCTGTCTCCGCGACATGTGCCATTGACTAGTATGGTTAGCGTTCGTCGCACAACACACCCGGAAGTGAATGCACGTTATAGTCAATGGCAATATCGCGGAGATGTCCGCGATATTGCCATTGACTATAACGTGTATTCACTTCCGGGTTCTATGCCGGGAATGGCCACCCATACTTTCTTTCACTATACGCGGAGATGTTACGCGATGTAACCATGGTTTGGACTGAGCGGAGCGCACGCCCCCTAATTAGCTGATCCACCAAATAGCGAGAAGGGTATTTTTAAACTGTTATCAGTTGTGATCCCTGGGGGCTAGCGAAAATATGAGCGCATAGAATTGTTCCTTAGGACTGGGACTACTTATCAATCGGGGCGTCATATCTCAAAAGTGACAAACCTCAGAGTTAGCCAGGACACAATGTTTGAATCGCTGTTTTGACCAAGATATTTTTAGAATTTCGAGGCAACGCCCTTTGGAAATATTGGAATTCACCTGCTCTTTCAAATGACACCTCATTTATTGAGTATCACCTTCAGGATCACAACAGATAAAGGTTTGAAGTTCGAATTGAAGAAAAAAAACTTGACTTTTTTTGCATGGTCGCGTAATGCACGTAGACCGCATAGGGATGCGTGCAATCTCTATGGGAAGAATTTTAGCACACAACATCGGGTGCGCGATCAGACACCCTAACTCTATCTACCTTCGCATGTTCAGTTTGTAAAATTCTGTATTTAAAAAGATATAATCTTTTTTCTTTATATTTTCTAGTTGTTAGAAGTGGCAATTGTGAACATCTGAAATGTTGATCTCTATCAAAAGTTCTTTACTAAAAACGGATCCCATATTTTTAGGGTCTACCTTCAGCCAATGAGAAGGTTTTTAGTGAGCAAACCTCTACGCCCTCTAGGATTTTCTTAGTCTGTGATGCGTGTCCTTAAAGTTGTTCTGCTACGACAATTATTGGACTCAAATACGTCAAAATCTGCAAGATCGTCAACAAATGGTGAAAGATTGTTACAGATCCGTGATTATAGGTAGACCTTGTTGTGAAATGTATAATTGTATTTTCTTTTCTTATTTTCATCAATTTTTTTTTTTACATCATTTTTTTCCCTCTGCTAATTTTTTGAAGTGGGCGACGAGCGCACAAATCGTAGGCGTAGAAGCCTTACGCCCGGGCATTGGCCTCCCTAATACAATTACAGATATCTAGTCTAGACTAGACCTATTCCTCGTTTATCAAGTTTATGCGGACGAACCTCATTATCTAACCAGCGCCCCTACTGACTAGACTAACTAATGAACAGAGTTAAGGCTCCATAGTCAGATAGTCGGTAGTGATTAAGAGTCATATGTTACAGACAAAGACGAAAGCAAAAGCCACGCACATGCATCTGAGCTGCGGCGGCGGCCGCCCTTGCCTTGGCCTTGCTGCTTGCGCGCGCTACACAGCTCAGCAGGCAGTGCAGTGTCTTCGGTAACCGTGTCATCGGGCAGCCCAGGCACCGGCCACTCAGCTCAGCTCTTGCAAAATCAGCCGACTCCACCCGAAGAAAGAACGTGCGCATAGATTATTGCCTTTCTTTTCTTACAAGATGAGAAATTATAAACTTTTCAATGATCTTTAGCATGTTGGTACTTTTTTTGGTATAACTTACCATGTACAGCAGACCTAATTTCCACAAACGAGAGTAAATCTTTTCCAAAGTTCATTTCATTTTCACTTTCCGTTTTACAAACACGCCATGTCTGATTTCATATTTTACAAGCGTAACCGAATGGTAGCGATGAGGGCGGGCGCGAGGTCGAGGCGCTTTCGAAGTTGCAAAGTTATATAGTTTCATCAATATCTTGTTCGTATGTAGAGTCTATGTACTTTTGTTGTTGCCTTTTTGGCACAAACATGTGTTAACGTTTGATTTATCAAAGGGAAATGTCAACTTCTGGCCCTGCATCTACTTGCTTACTCCTGTCCAACGTTACATGCGGCTTCCAAAATAATGATTAATGACAAATGGGGGAAGGTGGCATTTCATTTACCATTCAAATTAATCTAGTCAATGAGGTAGATAGTTGAATAAATACATATAGAGAAATAGAAAGAAAGAAAAATAATTAGCGTGAAAGAGAGAGCGATATATATATATATTTATATATATATATAATATACATAAGCCTACTGGCAGAGCCAGACAGAGACGGAAAGGGAGAGAAACAGATCTAGACAGAGACAAGGGGGAGAAGGCCGGAGAGAGAGAGGGGAACAGAAGAGAGAGAGAGAGAGAGAGAGAGAGAGAGAGAGAGAGAGAGAGAGAGAGAGAGAGATGGAGTGAGACAGAAAGGGGAAGGGTGTGGAAGTTCAGTTGCAAAGTTTATTGTGCATGTTTTATTATTTTTGTTCCTGTTTTTATAGGAAATCGGAAAATATGCCAATATATTTTCCTACATTCTACAGCAATTATTTTGGACCAACTTTAGTACGCCTCCCCCCCCCCCCATCACAGTGCCTTACAATTCAAGCCCCCGGCTACCGTTTTCTGCCAAAGCCACACACACACAAACACACACACAAAATGAAAACATTCGCAAGTGAGAAATATAAATCAATAAACTCCTATAAGAATACTTCGATTATTTTTTCATCTGAATGAAAATTCAGTTTTGGTCTTTGGCCATTCATCATTATGAACTTGTTTATGACCCATTTTGTAACATCATATTATTTATTTTATTACGGTAAGTAGAGTAAAAAGGTAGGTCAGTGTTTTTCTTTTAGACGGCAGCATCAACATAACCTGGGTCAGGGGCGATACTCTAAAACAATTTGAAATGTGTGTGTGTGGGGGGGGGGGGGGGGAGTTGTCGGGTCAAATTTGGCTAAAAGCCTGCTATTTTGTTTAAACAAACAAGCCCCCCCCCCCTCCCCTCAAAAAAAATGTTTTAGCATTTTACATGCGGCGCACAAAAACGGCGGGCCCCATTTGAACAGGTTAGAAACAAAAAATCCAAATAGAAGAAGGCCAATAAGATAGAAACAGAACTTGGAAGAAGAAGAAGAAGAAGAAGAAGAAGAAGAAGAAGAAGAAGAAGAAGACGAAGAAGAAGAAGAAGAAGAAGAAGAAGGAGAAGAAGGAGAAGGATGAGAAGAAGAAGAAGAAGAAGAAGAAAAAGAAGAAGAAATGTCATCCGTTCTGCTCCAATATACGTTTTAAATATAAAATCGAATCATATTTGCCAAGAGAAATTTAAAATGGAGGTTCGGGGAGGGGTGTTACACCAAATTTCCTTTGGTGACGCCCCTGCTTTTGAATTATGGAACTCTGAAAATATTTGATAAACAACGACATACTACAAACAACAACATGATACCACTTGTTTATACTCTTTCTACTCTTTATTCTGATTTCAGTTTATACGATGCATAATTATACATGTACATGTAATTGTATATTAGCTCATGAAACATTCATTAATAATTATGTTTACATTGAAAATATTTTAAACTTAAAAGAATGGTCTGTAAGGCACGTACGTCAGGTGTCATGGCGCATTTTATGTTTCTCGTGATAATCAAATATTAATACAAACGTATTTTGTCTCGGGTGATAATGAAAAATACTACATGTAGACGTGATTGTGTAGACCGGCTACTGTTATGTAAACTGTGATTAATACAAGATGGTCTTAAATGCATTTTATACAACTTAAATATAATAAAAACACCGTAAAAACATTTAAAGTTAAAGGGATAGTTGAGTTCTGTTTTCAGACCACAAATACCTTCAAAAAGCGTCGTTATTGCTCTTATTCTTATCTTTGACATTTCTAGTGCCCTTTTAGAACCTAAAATATTATTGCTATGAAGGTGATTTTAGACCCCAAAATGTGTGAAATGTAGCCAATACGATCATACCAATTCAGCTCCACTTTCAAAATAATACGGTGACCGTTAATTAATTATTTAATTAAAAATAACAATACTTGGGCCGGCTGGTTGTGCGTAATGTAACCGACACGAAAATTCCAACAAAAAAGCCAACATCGGCATTGGCTGAAATACGACGTAAAAGGCGCTATTCCGTTTTTTCAACGGCTTTTTTAAATTATCTTATATTTGTGGTGGTACACAAGTATTATAAATCGTTTTATTTATGAATATTTCGGCCGTCTCTGAACCGATTTTGATCAAACAAAGATGATTTTGTCATTTAAATTGTATGTTCTTTCGACTTTGACAATCAGTTTTTCATTATCTCACCAAAAAAAAATATTTTGTGAAGCGCCCTCTGCAACAGAACTCAACTACCCCCTTAAAAGGCAGCCGATACCATTTATATTTCAGATTTATTAAAATGCAATAACTTTCACTATTGGAACTGACTTCTACGATTTCATTGAATAAACTAAAAAAAAGATTTTACACTTTTATCAGCTCTTTTAGACAATAATGTCTGCATATAAGTGGATCGCATGTGATACTTTGATACATTGTAATACTTGTAATGTGGGTAACATCACATATAAACCAGCGTATATAGGAATACAAGATAATTATTTGGATCTATACTCCATCTATCGATCTATTATCAATCTATTAATCTATTAAACTACATGTATGCACAAAATTGCTTAAGTAATATTTTCAAAACAAATGTGTTTGAAGTCGAATATTGATGAAAGAATACACACTTTAGGTTTTCTGCGTGATTTTCGGCAGGCTGTTATTGCATGAAATTCTTATCACTGAACTTTAACACTATAAGTATATAGTGTTAGAGTTCAGTGGTTCTTACGGCCTTTTTTGAATTTTCCCAGTATTGCAATTTATCGGTATTTCTGTCACGAACCCCTTTTGACGAATTCACATGTATGCTATTAAATATTTTCCTGGAATTAAATTTACGTTGCAAACAACAACATATTGCTGTGAAAAAAGATCTTTCTAGTCATCAAAAATTGCATATGAACTACCTAGTATACTCAAGCTTATTTTGAAAATAAAGAATAAAAAGAAAAAAAGAAGAAGAAGAAGAAGAAGAGGAAGAAGAAGAAGAAGAAAGGGAAAACGGGAGGGGAAAGGGAAAGAGGGAGAAAGGAGGAGAGATAACAGAAAAAGAGAAAAAGAGAAAGAGAGGGAGATAGATAGGGAGAGAGAGAGAGAGAGAGGCAGATAGATAGCGAGAGAGGGCGGATGGTTGGGGGGGGGGGGGGGGGAGGGGGTCGAGGGAGGGGGAAAAGGCGGAGGGGAGGGGGAATAGAAGAATTTTGTCCACATAAATGCTCATCAAGTTGGCTCATCAACAGGTCAGTAAGTGTTTCAGCAAATACAACATCAGGGAGAGAACGAGTAGATGGAAAGGACTCTTCGATAGATTTACACCTGCAGCTGCATGTAGGGAAAAAAAGGAAATCAAAAGGAAAACAGATTAATAACAAATCGTTTTACATTGCTCTCTAATATAACAATGAACATTAGGGCTTCCGGGTAACTGAATTATTAGTACTTTTACTTGTATCTTGAGAAACAGTAATAATTTTTTTTTCTTTTTCTGTCTGATCACTTCGGCCATTAAAAACAAAAAATGTTACGAATCGTATTCCGTATAATCAGTTGAAACTTAACAATAACGATTAATGCACGATACTCTCCAGTAAAGGTAATGCAAAAAAAAATTGGGGAAATTTGAAAAGTGGATGGATAGTAATTTTTCATATATATTTAGATATATTTGGTAGCCCCTGTGGATGTATCATAAGCACTAGAAAATTTAGCCCCTAAAACACTTCTGCTTTCGAGAAATTAAATAATCAATCGGTGCTCCAGGTAAATTTAAAATATTTCAAATATAGCGCCTAAAGCCATTCCATGGTAGCTGCGACCATGAAAATCTCAGAATATGCAGTTCTGATAAATAATTTCCAAACGGCAGTAATAATGATTAATAATAGAGAACATTTCTGAAGCGCATAATAAATTGTAAATTTCTCTATGCGCTTTACAGTTTTGTACAAATCGGTCGATTGTAGTCCAGAGACAATGTTTTAAAGCTAAGTAATATCAGTCTTGTGAGGGAGATATACAACATAAATAGTTTATTATTTATAATTTCATCGCTTTAGATTCGGTTTCCACCGCGACAACGATTATTGAATATTGAAAAATCGGATATGCTTCCAATATGGAGAGATACAGTGAAACTCATATTACCTTCGTTTCATTAGAATCTTCTGAAAGCATGGATATATATGAAAATATGTTAAAACAGAAGAGAGATATAGAGGGAATGAAATATTGTATAATAATAATTTTATTCAACTAGAAGGTCAAACCTTATTTGTGGAAACTTTGTTTAAAAAAAAATATATCGACTTCATCACATTTGTGATGAAAATGGAGAATTGAAACCTGAAGCTCATTTTATAATGTTTGTGTTATAATGTCGATGGATCCCGACATCCAGCATGAGTTTCAACGCCTGGGTCTACACATCGCTCCATACACTCTTGCATCCATTTAATATAGCGCCATCTTCGTCTACGTTTTCATTCATAGTTCAATGTACATACCACACACATGTGACGTAAAATGACTGAGGTCTCGTGCACCGAAAGTTTGCATTATTTAAACGCCTTTATTTGCCACATCCGTGCCTCCAAATGAATTTGCACAGGTCCAACACATCCTTGATCTTGTGGTACAACACATTTCCATGGTAACAGTCTTCAAAACGTGATAAACAATGGTTAAACAGATAACTAGAGGTTGAAAACTAATATGCCTTTCCACTGGCCTCGAAACTCCGAAAACACTTTCTCTGAACTTTCTCTGTCTCGCCGTAGATGGCGTAGTTCCCTAAAACTGCCATTAACATTCCGGCCCCTTAATTGTCTTCACTTTAAACAATACAATTACTAATCCTTACTTCAACAACAAATGTATCAACTCTGAACATAAACCTGTAAGTCGTCTTACTACTATAAAGACACTTACTGTATGATGAATGTGATACCATACATGTACCTTTAACTTTACTATGAGTAATGCATCTCTGCCTCAGGTGTCCTTCACACAAACAATGGTCATTATACATGTATTCCTTGCATAACAAACAATTATTCCCAAAGTGATTATTCTCAAACCTTAAAATGCCAGCATGCATACTAGCCTGTATGTTTCTAAAGAATATCCTGCTTCATTAATCTAATAGCGAAACTCACACATGATCGAAAATCCATTGACCTGAATTCATGATAAACCACTACTCGCCAATAAACGCTTCTTGCGTTCCCTCAACAATTTACCATCATGTAGCCAACAAAATTTCAAGTCAAACTATAATGCGTAAGTAGCTGCATATTCATGCAACTATGCAAATTCTCATCTGTAAGTACACTATTTTTGTTGTTTTGTTTCGTTTTTTGGTATTTTTTATTTTTTTGCAAAAGAAATTAAACAAACACTAGTCAACTTACTTATTAACCTACCGGTATTCGTTACTAATGTAGATTTCCCCTTTAATACATTATGAATACAAGCTCTTCACTCAACAAACCAATGTTATACCTTGCCATTGGTAATTATCAAAAAACAAACAAAAAACATTTAACTGTGTCTCAGAACAAAAAACTGATTTCTTTAAAATTGCATTCCAGTCAAATTATCAAACATTCATTAACCATGCAATATCTTCACATCAATAAAGTACAAGTCTTGAAATTATCATAATTTCAGTTTACTCCCTAACTATTAGATACATTAACCAATTATACCATTGTATATCAGTTTTTAACCTAAAGTTAAAATCAATAATACCTTACAACAAAGCCATTCAAAACCATGAGCCTTTGATATAATAAACATAATACATAAACTCCCATGGCTATAATAATGTGTTCTGATCCCAGTGTTTGCTTAAACAGGGATTGACGGTACTTTCGTCATATATTCTCAACTCTTTCTATGTTCACATGGTACTGTGTACAAACAAACAACTATGATGTATTGTCAACAAACATTATGCTGAGTAAACTATGACTTTAAACAAACTCATCATTTAAGAAATCTTTGTTATTAAAGTTGGTACAATTATTAATTGATATACAATCTGTCTTACAAATGTTAGAAAACATATACACCTGTATGACAATGTCTTGTTGTCAGGTATTCAACAAATGTAACAATGTAACAATAATTCACATCACCAAATTGTATGTGCACTTCTTTCTAGTGATTACTCTAATGGTCCTTTTATCCCAACAAATTCACAAAACAAGTTCAACTTTATCCAGCTTTGGTGTGACATGGAATCCAACCTACGTACAAACACAGCTACATTGTACATGTATTACAACCTGTAAGTAACACTAATTTGAATTGAACAAGTCAGCCATTGTTCCTGCACAAAATGCATATCTACCTTTGGAAATCTAAAACTTTCTCCAAACTGATAATTCCAAATCTGAATTATATGAAATCGAGGTGGCTGATCAAAAAACAAATAGTGTCACTGCACCACTTGTGCTTTAATACCTGCCAAAATACAAAACATAATTTTGCAATTTTATCAAACGTTAAAAACATTGTTTAGCATGACAAAACATAAAAAATAAAAAACTTATTCAATTTCACAAAATTTTAAATACTCATTCAATGTAAACATTTTATATAATGTCCTCCTGTCTTGTTGCTATTCTCTGAAAGTCTGAAAGTTTATGGAACATGGACATCACAAATTGTTCTTCATATGTCTTGTTTTTGTTCGAAGTTTGCAGTTAGTGAGATTCTTCTGAAATTACTTTATCAGCTGATCATTTATCACGCTTCAAACACTTGAATCTGCATCCAACTTGTTTATCTGATGGAGTAGATTATTCTCCATCACAGAAGAAACTCGACTCGCGATTTACGAATTGCTTTCAACACACGGTGCTTTATTGTTGCTGGAAATGCTCTTGATCCAAAATAAATTGACGTTGATCACAAAATAATTTTCATTGGCGGCGCTTGGCTCGCACCATTTCACAAAGTATTATATCACATTCCACATGGCGGTTGCAAAAGTCGACGTTGATGACAAAATAAATTTCATTGGCGGCGCTTGGCTCGCACCAATTTCACAAAGGTACTTTATCACATTCCACATGGCGGTAGCAAGGCTCCAATTTTTTTTTTTGATCCAAATTAAATTCACAGTGATCCAAACTTCACCAAAAAAAAAGATACATGTTGAGCACTATTCTGCTTCCAGGAGCGAACACAGCTTTATCACTGGCCTCGTGAGTGTTGTGGATTTTGTCTTTATCCTTGCACTGCGAACTAGACCATCTTTACCCGGATATACTTCCTCCACTCGTCCCATCTGCCAGGAACATCTAGGCGCGTCCTTATCAGCAATCAAGACGACGTCTCCCACTTGTAGACTGCGATTTGGTTGGGCCCACTTCTGCCGTTGCTGCAAGGTAGGAAGGTACTCACGCACCCATCTCCGCCAGAAGGTATCTGCTAGTAACTGCATCTGCCGCCATCTTTTCTTAGAGTATACATCCTTCTCTGAGAAGCGCCCTGGGGGTGGACTTGTAGTCATCTTGGCCTGTAGTAGATGATTAGGTGTAATGACATCCAGGTCATTGGGGTCATTTGAAGCTCTGGTTAGGGGCCGACTGTTTATAACTGCCTCTATCTCACACATTAAAGTGTGAAGCTGTTCATCACTCTGGGCAGTTTTCAAGTACTGCTCATGTAGTATGGCATGAAGGATTTTTCTGATAGTTCTTATTTGTCGTTCCCATACTCCTCCAAAATGTGATGCAGCAGGTGGATTGAAATTCCACTGAATTCCACGATTACAGCAAAAGTTCATGATCTGCTCCTGACTCCATTCCTGTAGAGCCTGCTTCAATGCACTACAGGCACCCACCAAATTTGTGCCATTGTCTGAATACATTGTCTTGACAGAACCTCTTCGACTAACAAATCGTCTTATGGCATCTATGGCAGAACTGGTGTCCAAGCTGCTTGCCACTTCTATGTGTATCGCTCGGCTGGTCATACAGGTGAACACAACACCATAACGTTTCTGCATGCTTCGACCACGCCTCGTCTCGAAAGGTCCGAAATAGTCCATGCCTGTATATGTGAAGGGTGGTTCACATGCTGCAACCCTAGGCCTTGGAAGATCTGCCATCTTTTGTGTGTTTGTTTTGGCTTGGTACCTTCTGCATGTAACGCATTTTCTGATGATTGTCTTTGTCAGCACACCTGCTCCAATTATCCAATACTTCTGAAGAAGTTCTGCTAGCACATGGTTTTGACCTTGATGTGCTACACTTTGATGAACATGTCTTACTATCAAGGTAGACACATGGTGCCTTTTGGGCAAGATCACCTGATGTTTTGCATTTCCATCAATCTCGGCATTCCTTAGTCGTCCGCCAACTCTCAGTACTTTGTCATGCAGTTCTGGATCTAGCTTTATGATGCTGCTGCCCTTGCGTATGTCCTTTCCTGACTGTTGATTTCCTTTCTGATTTAAGGCTTCTATTTCTTCCTGGAAGGACTCAAATTGCACCCACCGGACAATAGCCAGTTCTGCACCATTCACTTCTGCTACTGTAAGGGTGCCAGTACACACTTTATCTGAGGACAACTTGGCCCTTTCCTTCAGCTTTTCTTTGAGCCTTAGCCACCAAGCAACTGCCCTTCGTAATCTTGTCCAATCTGAGTAGTGTGATATCAACTTGTTCACGGCGCACTCTTCTCCTCCAGTCTTTGTTGAACCCATCATACAGTTCTTCTTGATTTCAAGTGGTGCGTTTACATCATCTGTGACTTCATCATTTGTCTTGGGCCAATCTTCTTCCGAGTGCAAAAGAAACTCTGGGCCGTTCTTCCAATCTTCTCTTAGCAAGAATTCTTGCACCTTCATCCCTCTCGAACTAACATCAGCTGGATTGAGGCTGGTGTTCACATAGCGCCATTGGTCAGGAATGGACCCGTCATGAATAACTGCTAACCTGTTGGCTACAAATGTTTGAAACCTTGCTGTTTCATTCTGGATGTAGCGCAGAACAGTCATACTATCTGTCCAGTAGTATGTTTCCTTCACCTGTATTGTCAGTTCCCTTTTGAGCATTTGGTTAACTCGCACGGCAACACATGCAGCTGTCAACTCCATTCTAGGGATGGAGACTTGTTTGATTGGTGCCACTCTTGCTTTACTCATGACGAAGGAAACCGTTGTCTCTCTCTTATTGTTGACAAGTCTAAGGTAGGAGACCGTCCCATAGCCAACCTCACTGGCATCAGCGAAGTGATGTAAGGAGACCTCTGCCTGCTCATATCCTGATGGTCTAAGGCATCTATCCATCTTGAACTCTGACAGCCTTGGAAGATCTGCCAACCATTCCTTCCATAGTTCAGCTTCTGCTCTGGGGATTTCCTCGTCCCAGCCAATTCCCTTTCTGCACAGATTTTGAAGAAGAGCCTTGGCTACTAGGATGACTGGGGCTACAAATCCAAGGGGGTCATAAACTGAACTCAGACTTGATAGCATTCCTCTTTTCGACAAAGGACGTGGCTTGGTTTGAATGTTGACACTGAATGAGTCTGATTCCGCACACCAGATAATTCCAAGTGCCCTTTCTTGTGGTAATTTTTCCTTGTCGAATATCAGCTCTTGGACTCCACTTGCCCGTTCCTCCTTGGGGATGGCCTCTATGACTTTTCTGTCGTTGCTGATCCATTTAGTGAGGTGAAATCCTCCTTTTCTACAGGCTTCCTGCAGATCTTCGGAGAGTTCTGTGGCCTTCTTTGCTGTAGAAGTTGAGTAGAGGCAGTCATCAACATAGAAGTTGTGCTTGATGATCTTTGCAACATCTTCTTTCTGGCCATCTGCAGTGCGCTTCAATGCATAGTTGGCACATGCAGGTGATGATGTTGCCCCAAAGACATGCACAGTCATTCGATGCTCCTCAATTGGTCTTTGGATGTCTCCTTCAGGCCACCACAGAAATCGCAGGAGATCCCTATCATCCTTGGGGATTCGAACCTGAGAGAACATGGCTTCTATGTCCGCCATTACAGCCACCTTGTCCTGCCGAAACCTGATAAGAACACCAACGAGGCTATTTGTCAGATCCGGCCCCTGTAAGAGTTCTGTATTCAGTGACCGGCCTTTGTACGATGCTGCGCAGTCATACACGACTCTCAACTTCCGTTTCTGTGGGTGGAAGACGCCATGATGTGGAACGTACCACACTCTTCCATCATCTCTCTGAATCTCGTCTTCCGGGACCTTCTCTGCGAATTTTCTGTCCATAACCTTTCCCATGAATTTCATGTACTCTTCACGGAAGGGTGGCTGTCTTTCAAATTTCCTTCGCAGGTGTTGTAGACGTTGCTCAGCTTGTGGCTTGTTTGTTGGTAAAGAGACATTCTTGTTCTTGAGTGGCATGGCAATCTCGAAGTGTCCATCAACATGCTGTAGTGAACCTTCCACAATGTTCAAGAACCGTTGGTCCTGTATTGATCGTTCAGGAGTATCCTCAATTAACCGCTCACTGAAGTCCCGGTTGAACATGCTGATCATCTGTTCATTTAGGTCAGTTTTCACCGAAATCCGGTGAGATGAAATCCGTTGGGGTCGATTGGCTCTCTTTGCACCACACACTGCCCATCCTAGTACCGTCCTGAAAGCAAACGGGCCACCATCTCGACTGTTAATCACTTCTAAGGGCTCTGCAGCTTCAGGAATGTTGTTCCCTATCAACAGGCCCACTTCTGCATCGAGTTCTGGAAGTTGAATCCCACGAAGATACGAGTACTTATTCAATTCTGCGGATGATGGCACCTCTGTTTTGCTGATTGGAATGGCCTGCACATATGCTTCGTCAATGTTGATGCTTGTTTTTTCTTCCAAGTCTAGTACCTCTAAGTCACTGATAACCTCACAATTGGTAAGCCTATCCTCCGTCAGGGTTTGAAGCTGAATCCTCCCTTTCCTGCCAGTAAGCTGCAAGCTCTCCTTGACTTCTTGTGTGCAGAACACTGCATTACTCCCATTGTCGAGAAAGGCATTGGTTCTTATTTTTCTACCAGTAGTTCTGGATCGTAGAGTTACTGGAATGATGATAGGGAGTGTGTTCGATCCTTCCTCCATGCTGGTCAAGCTTCGTTTAACCCTTTCGGTTGAGATGGATTCATCTGCTACTGCCGAGGCTTCCTCTTCGTGTGGCACTTGATTACTAGTAGCTTGCTCTTGTGGTGGCTCTTGGTTGGTGGGCGCCCGTTGGTATTGTTGGTATTGCTTGTGCAAAATCGTAGGGTGCGACGAATTGCACACAGCACATTCCAGCCTGTTTTTGCAATCCCTTGCAAAATGCGAAGACTTCTTCAGGCATGAGTAACAAAGTCCCTGGGACTTGCAAAATTGCAGACGTTCTCCGTATGGTTTGCCTCCAAGTCTCTTACAGCTGTCTAACATGTGGGTTGATGTCTTGCAGTAAAGACAGTACTGTTCTGGTTTGACTGACACGTTGTCTGGCTGGTTTACATTTGCAGAAAAGCCACGCCTTTCATTTCTTGGCTTTGCATTCGTAGGGCTGGGTTCTGTCTTCCTTTGTGGCCCTTTAATATTCCCGTATACAGGATTTGAGAGCACTCGAGCCTCCTTGGACACAAAGGATACTGCATCGGCAAACTGAATGGACAGGCCCCTTTCCTCTTGTATGTAGTCTGCCCTTTGACGCCACTTCTCCCGTAGGCGGTATGGCAACTTGGACACCACCATCCGGATATTGTGGGAATGATTGATCTCATGGCATTGTCCTAGATCTCTTGCTGTGTTGAGCAACTCTGTCAGGCACAAAGAAAAACTGGTCAGTTTTTCTACCTCATCAGCCTTTATTTCCGGCCAGTCCTCTACCTTTCCTATAATGGCGTCTGTGATGCGATATTTATTTCCAAAGGCCTTTTCCAACATTTCTCTTGCCTTTGCGTATGCTGCCTCAACATTCACATTGCACATGCAGCTGCGCACCATGGTGTTTGCCTCACCTCTTGTGTATTGTTCGAGGTAGTAAAGCCTGTCTTTGGGATTGTTAGTCTTTTCTTCGACGCTATGTTGGAAGGCTCTCAGGAAGGCATTGTACTCCAGCGGATTACCATGAAATGGAGTAAGTGTTCTTTGTGGTAGGGAAGATCTCATGTGACACTCTACCAGCACCTTTGTCAGATCATTCTGCTGCCTCACTACCTCATTCTGCTGCATTAAGTAGGCAGTGAGATCAAATTTCTTCGTTGGAGTGTCTGGCGGAATGGCTGTACTTGTTTGATAATTCTCTACACTTGGTCTTCCATGTGTTTCTGCACGTCCTGGTGTAGCTGGAATATCACATTTAACCTCGTATTCTGGGCGAAGATCTTCTACAACCTGCCTTTGCTGACTTTCCGCCTCTATATTTTCAATGGCTGCAAGTCTGGCGTTTGTTGCAGCTATCTCAGTCTGTAGCTCAAGCTGCTCCCTCCTTCTCTGGATGAGCTGCATTTCATTGTCCAAATCATGTTTCATCTGTAAGGCTTCAGCCTTTATTCTTAGTTCTGCTTGCCTCGCAGCAGCTTCAATCCTAGCCTGTGACGCAGAACTTCTGGTACTACTCGCATTGCTGGTGACAGACTGAGCACGTGAATCCCTCCTTCTTGGTAAGAAGCTTGCAGTTGCCGGTCCAATATTTGACACACTGTCACTAGATTTCACGTCATCATACCTTGTTGTTTCATACTCAGATTGTATCCATATCATGTCTGATGCCCGACTTTCTTCATGTGGAGTTGATCTTGTTTCTCCAGATATGCCAGTATGTGTAATTACATGCGTAGTTTGGTCTGGTTTTTCGTTCTGATTACTAGTACGGGCTTGGGCTGATGACAGCCATGCCAAATCATCATTGCTTTCCGCCATTGTAAGCTCATAATCTGCAAACATTGCTCCAATGAAATCATAAACCAGCTACCATTTGTACTTCAAGTCATAAGTTCCACAAAACTGGGCTTCAATTTATCTTTCAATATAGTCTTAACAGTACTTCATAAGTTCATTTTCAAGTTCTGCTAGTTTTCAACTGTTATAATGTCGATGGATCCCGACATCCAGCATGAGTTTCAACGCCTGGGTCTACACATCGCTCCATACACTCTTGCATCCATTTAATATAGCGCCATCTTCGTCTACGTTTTCATTCATAGTTCAATGTACATACCACACACATGTGACGTAAAATGACTGAGGTCTCGTGCACCGAAAGTTTGCATTATTTAAACGCCTTTATTTGCCACATCCGTGCCTCCAAATGAATTTGCACAGGTCCAACACATCCTTGATCTTGTGGTACAACACATTTCCATGGTAACAGTCTTCAAAACGTGATAAACAATGGTTAAACAGATAACTAGAGGTTGAAAACTAATATGCCTTTCCACTGGCCTCGAAACTCCGAAAACACTTTCTCTGAACTTTCTCTGTCTCGCCGTAGATGGCGTAGTTCCCTAAAACTGCCATTAACAGTTTGGTTTGAGCAGAGTGGAAATTGATAAAGTAAACGAAATGTATAAAGTAACCCCTTATGAATGGAAACAAAATTACACTGGCTTTAGTTTAGAATTTATTTTTTCAAAGAAAGTGTTTACATTTGAAGATTTAACTGCAAACATGGTATATAAGAGTCAAATTAAGAAGAATGTAGAAACAAACTCGGCAGGCTGCAATTTAATGTCACTTTATAATATTTCAAGAAGAGAAGTAGAAAAGATATTTGTTCAACCAAGGAAGTGTACCTTAACAAGTAAACTGCGAGAATTTCAGTTCAAACTGTTGCATAAGATTGTTTATACAAATCATCATTTACATTTAGATTCAGGTTTCATGAAAATGGGTCATGCTCATTTTGCGAAATTTTTGAAGAGACGTATCAACATGTATTCTTTGAATGTAATAAAATAAAGGAAATCTGGGGGAAATGTGCAGATAGACTTAATTTACCAATTCTCAAGAAATTATCCTGGAAAGAAATTCACATAGGAATAGATGACAGTACTTTAAAAACAGAGCAATTATTGAACCACATTTTGATGTTGATTAGAGAGAAGGGAAGCCCTCCAAAAGCATAAGAAATAGAATATAGATTATCGGAAAATAGAAATGAAGAGAAAAAAAACTTTCATTGGAAAGAGACACCCTTTCAATTCATTTAAAGAAATGGGAAGCCTTGGAAAGTTTAGAATAAATGTTTTTTGTTTTTAATTTTTCTCAATATTTAATTTCTAGACCCTCCTCTCTTCTCTACCCTAGCTTTTTCTTTTCCCCCCTTCTCCCCCTCTTTTTTTCTCCTTCTCTTCTTCTTTCCTTTTTCTTTTTCTTTTGTTTGTTTGTTCGTTCTATGCTGGTGTGTGTTTTGTATACTGTTGTACTTGTTATGTGTTTAAATGTTGTGTGGGGCGGGCGGGATGTAGTAGGTGTTCTCTAGCTCTTTCTCTTTTTATTTTTATCATTATCTTTTTTTATCATAACCCTTCTTTTTTTTTCTCTGAAGGAAATTTAAGAGGAAAACAAAATAGTGTGGAAAAGAAAAGAAATAATTTGAAATTTATACGCAAACTAGTCGAGGAAATAGTACAAACTTTATTTGCGATTTGTTTACAAATTATTTTGTTTAAGAGAATATAATTCATCTGTAATAATGTGTAACATAGGCGCCGGAAGTGGGGGGGGGGGCAGGGGGGGGGGGGGGCAGCTGCCCCCCAATCACAAAAGTGGGGGGGGGGGGGCAAAACGCATTTTTGCCCCCCCCAACAAAAAAACGCCCCCCCTCAAAAAAAAGCAAAAAAAAAAAGCAGTAAAGGAGTAAAGATGGTTTGTATTTTTAACCCAAAAGAACATAACAATAATAAAAACCTGAATTAAATGACGTATGAAATTCCATTCAAAGAAAAGGAAAGTTAACAGGAATTAAATTTCCTAAACATTGCGCATGCTACCTATATTTATCAATGGAGGATTTTATAATAGCGATACGCGCATATCGTGGACATATTGCGAGAGAATGGGAAAGAGTGTCTGTTTTTTGTTATAGGGGTGAGATGCTTATGAGCCCCTGAACGCTGGCGTACTGATGGGGGGGGGGGGGGTATTTTTTTTATTCGATACCAGTGATTTACAAATGTTGCTGAAATGACATGATTTTCCGGTATATTTTCTCATTTTTTTTGTAAGTCATACCTTTTTATGCGTTTGTTGGAAAATTAGAAATTCCAAATTTACAGTCGGGCGAAAAATATGCTTATTTAGAAGCATTTATGTTAGGGACTGCAGAACGGCCGGGCTCGGGGACTCGTGCCACCCTCAATTGTTGAAAAAGTTTGTTACAGAGAAAAAGAAAGAAAGAGAGAGAGAAAAAATAAGTGACCTGCCAATGTCACATATGAGGTATCAAAATATGCTCATCTGACCGTAATTAAATACCTAAAACCCCGAGCTTCCGGGGGCTCTGCCCCCTGGACCCTAACAAGGGCTAAAAGGCGGGGCCCTGGATGCTCATCTGACCGTAATTAAATGTCTAAGACCCCAGAGCTTACGGGGGCTCCGCCCCCAGACCCCACCAAGGGCCCTAAGGCGGTCCCCTGTATGCTCATCTGACCGTTATTAAATACCTAAAACCCCAGAGCTTACGGGGGCTCCGCCCCCAGACCCACCAAGGGCCCTAAGGCGGTCCCCTGTATGCACATCTGACCGTTATTAAATACCTAAAACCCCTGAGCTTCCGGGGGCTCTAACCCCTGGACCCCACCAAGGGCCCTAAGGCGGGGCCCTGGATGCTCATCTGACCTTAGTTAAATGTCTAAAACCCCAGAGCTTACGGTGGCTCCGCCCCCAGACCCCACCAAGGGCCCTAAGGCGGTCCCCTGTATGCTCATCTGACCGTTATTAAATACCTCAAACCCCCGAGCTTCCGGGGCTCTGCTCCCTGTACTCTCCGCCAATTAGTGGCCTGCCAGTGTCACAAATAAGGTATCTAAATATGCGTATCTGACCATAATTTTAATTCCTAAAAACCCCCAAACTTCTGGGGGCTCAGCCCCTGGACCCCACGCCATTTTACGCTCTACCTGATTGTTAATAATCCACTTTGAAAAACGTTCCGCGGGGCCTGCCCTGCATGTAACGTGTAAGAGTGATGGTGATGCAGATTTTTCTTCTGCCCCCCCCCTTCCAAACATTTTTGCTCGTTACGTCACTGCCCCTGGAAGGTGAGCCCCCTGGAATGTTTGCCCCCCCCCCAATCCCAAACTGCTTCCGGCGCGCCTGATGTGTAACGTTATTTGTAACCTTGTATGGAAATGTAAACGTTCACTTGCAAATTTATTTCGACCTATGTGAAGATTATTTTGTTATTTTGTATACAATGTTATAAATAATGTACAATTTTCTTCATGAGAGAAATGAATAAAAACCTACGAAAACAAAACAAAATTTTCATTTGAACCAAATTTACAACCCCATACCGAAACTTTTAATTAATTCAAATAAAAATCATAAACCATTTTTAGCGGTCATGAGTAAGTTTATGTCCATGAAAATTAGATAAGAATAACAACCATGACCAGAATTCACGACATGACAATATTTTACCCCTATCACTGAAAGAAACATGTGAAGTGATGAAGACATTATAAAGCCTACCTGAGGCGGAGGGCCATCCGATTACTTCCTCGTTTTCGGCATTGGTTCGTTCTAGCCATTCCATGAGAGGCTGAAAGTATTCCAAGATGGCGTTTGCTTTCATCTCGCGTTGACCGGTAAGGGCCTCCATTGCATCCTGCCAAGGCATGCTCCTTCCCATCGCCAGCATGTCACTTGATAAAAGTGATGAATTATTGAAGGCATATTGATTATCAATTATTGGTAAGTAGTTCAGTGATGAATGGTCAAACTGCTGATCACTCTTCAATCACTCACTCACTCAATCAGTCAATAGTTAAACATTCATGCAATCAATCAATCAATCAGTCGACCAACCAATCATCTAGCCAGTCAATCAATTAGAACTGTTATCTAACCAAATAAGCAACCAATAAACCATAAACTATCAATTATGATCAATATGCTATTGCCTAACTATAAAGATCAATGAACCTCTCAACCAACCAACCAACCGACGAATACATCAATCAGGTTCAACCTATCAGTCAATCAATCATTCAATCAATATTATTAGTCAACTAAACAGTCAACCAATATTATTAATTGACCAATCAATCAATCAATTTATCTATTGATCAACTATTTAGTTGATTAATAGATAAGTTGATTGATTGATTGGTCAATTAATAATATTGGTTGACTGGTTGCCCAATCTATCAATCGATTAATCAGTCAACCAATTCATTGACCAATCAATCAATACATCGATGAATAAGTAACTAACTAACTAAATATAATAAATAAATGAATAAATAAAATAATCAATCAGTCAATCAATCTATCAATCAATCAAGGATTCAATAATATTAATCAACCAGCAGGCAATCAATTACTGAATTCAACCTATTAACCAATCGACTCTGTCATGATCAGTCTTGGAAAGAACAATTTGAGCATTAAATCAGTCAATAAGTGGGGTGATCAATATGATAAATCAACCATTCAGTCCGTCCATGACCAATTCATCAACAAAAGGTACACTTATTCGTACCATTTCCAAGTTCATTGAAGAAAAAAATGGGGAAAATTTAACAAAGTTAACCTATTTCTCATTTCTCAAAATCAACATTTTGTCTTCAAACAAAATAATATAAGGTCTGACCACCAACTTGAAAATTTCATTTTGACAAGACTTACCCCAGTTTCTTCCCAGCTTCTTTCGAATTGTAGAAGTCACAGGTGTGGAGAGGGCCAGTGTGGTTTGCTACCTGACACAGACTCTGATAGAACTGAAACTGCAGGATTGTGCGGATGTAGTAACTGCGAAAACAAAACCGAATTTAAAAGTACACTCCTTTCCTGCCTCGATGTTTATTTTCTTCTATGTTTTTAAGTTTTATATCATTTATACAGGTATTGAATTGAATTGAACTAAAACTCACATTTATTTCTTTTACATTAACGGTATAACTGTATGGTAAACATACTAGAGATCAGTACAGGAAATAATTTCAAAAATAGACAGAGAGGCGAAAACCTGGAAAGCTATTTTTGTCTTGGGAACGCCAATAACGGATATAAACAAGTTACTGATGATCCCGGCTGATGATATAATTAAGTTTCTAGCATCTAAATAAAATGTCTGATAACCGGGCTTCATAGCTGGCTAGGTTCGATGACAAAGTCGTATATATATCCCAAACTCAACAGAGGGGCGGAGTTCTACCTATACCCAGTTTGGGGGCGGGACTCATAATTAAAGACTTGTCATCTTGTTTTGTTGTGTCAGCCGTAAGTGTGCAAAGGTTTTGAAGTGGCCACATCCCCGGACAATTTTGCCGATGTTCGGGCAACCGTCGCCTCATATTTTCCGTATCAAAAGTGTCCGAACTTTTGCTCGCTCGCAAAATTAAAAAATAGAAAATGTATTTTTTTTTTAGTGGGGGGGGGGGAGGGGGTGTGAGAGAACACAGCCCCGGGAGTATTGTCCCCAACGCCTACGGGCGCTTCTTGTCTAATCCAGGATATGATATTATTCTCTTCCTAATTAATATGTTTCGTATATAGTAACCCAGTCACATTGGAAGAGACGGACGCCAGGGCCCCGTCTTATTAACAGTTGCGATTAATCGCAGCTTAGTTGCGATCAATATCAATCGGAACTATGTACATAAGAGATGGGAGACTGCAAACTTGTAATTTATTTGAGGACTTGCGATTGATTCGGATCAGTCCCAACTATTTATTAGACGGGGCCCTGACCGACGTTAGACCGAACAAAAAGATCATGATTGGCTAAAAACTGGTCGGTATGGAGTCGGTAAGTCGCTGTGCTGGCCCGGTGTGACCGAGGTATTATGAAAGGACTACTCACCCAATAAAGGGGTAATCAATGATGAAGTGGTACATTGCTCCTGGATCAAAGTCGTCCTCTGATCGTTCGACGGGCGCATCTACGCCTGCAAGAGTATTTCTGTAAAAAGGGTAGAAATGAGAAGAAACGTTACCGTTGTCGTGAGGGATTATATTCTTAAAGATTGTTGTTGTTTTTTGCTGGCTAAGTTCAGGTCTCCGATTTATAAAGATCGAGTTGCATTATTGATTCAAACCCTCAAAAGTTGTTATCAATCGCAAATACGTACTTTGATATATTGTATAGTATATATCAGGGGCGTACGCAGGGGGGGGGGGGGGTTTGGGGGTTCAAACCCCCCCCCCCTTTGGTATTTTAATGTATGTAAACCCCCCTTAAAAAAAGCTAAACCCCCCCCTTCGGCCTTTTTTTTTTGTTGAAATTTTTAGACCAAAAAAAAAAAAAAAAAAGTGTCCGCTTACCCCCCCCCCCCCCCCCCCCCCCCACTGAGCGACTTTTCGGCCGGCGCGATTTTCAAATTTTCGGGAGCAAAATATTTTAAAACCCCCCCTTGAAAAAATCCTGCGTACGCCCCTGGTATATATATATATATATAGAGAGAGAGAGAGAGAGAGAGAGAGAGAAAGCATTATATAAAGAGAGAGAGAGAGAGAGAGGGGGGGGGGGAGTTTGCACGTTTGCGACTGACTGAAGGACTTTGCGACAGGATTTTGCGGTCGATCTGGATCAATCGCAAACTCTTCATGAGACGGGGATCGACCATTCTTTCCACCTCCTAGTAAAACCAGATAAATAAACCCAATTGTATTTTAAGGATTAGGATTATTTACCATTCAGCAGGCCTACATAATTTTATGAATTACGTTGTCCCCAACTAAACAGTTTTGATAAAAACGCAAGGGTGGATGAAGGGTCGCAAAATCTTTTTATTACATTTTTCATTTTTTAATAACTGAATTAAGCTTTTAGATTAAACTGTTATACCGTATTTTCCCGCGGCATCGTAAATGAAAAGCGAAGTAAGTTTTAAATAAATGAAAATCGCAAAACCTGAGTTACCACCATAATCGGCATCGAGTTAAAGGGAGTGGGTAGTCAGTTTCCATGTGCAGAAGGCCATAATTCGCTGACACCAGACTTGGTGGAAATACCATTAATGGGAGTACAAATCTGCACACAGCAAACCCGTTGGCCCGTCAAGAATTACCCCCTAGTCTCTCGGAGCATGCTCGAAGATTCTTCGGGCGAAGGAAAAGCAAAGCATTACATAAGGTCTAATGGTCATAAAACTCAAGGCTAACCCTGGTGATTGACAACACCTGTTATTGGGTAAACACCCGAACGGCATGAACGGTGTCGAATTCCCCATGAGAGCTGACTACTCTGTGACTTTAAATCAGTATCGTGAAGAAAAAATGAGTGATATCTATAGAATACCTGAGTTCCCACCACGGTTTCATGGAGTTGTCGACGTCATATTTGCCTCTCATCAGGTCCCATCTCCACTGCGATAACGAGAGAGTGAACGGCAAAGTCGCGATGGTGCTCAAACACGTCTTGAGTAGAAAGTTAATGTCGGTTTCTGCAAGGATATAAAAACACAGTAATACAACAGGATAGTGATGACAGTATCACTAACCAATATAAACCGATCTCAAAGACGAAAATGCAACCCAAAGCCCCCCGCACATTACAAGATCGTCCTGCGATCCGGTTTTTGAAGAAATGGCAATTGTATTCATAGGAAATTTAAACAAAATCATATTTATGATTTAGCTTCTAAGAATACTAACAATCGAACTCTTCTAGTCAGAATAAAAGCCGAATCAGCTTCAAATCCTAGACTATTGCATTTTTGGTCTGTCGTCACACTATTCTGGCCCATTTAGCTTTTCCTCTTCCAAGGAAGCATTAAATCTCTTGAAATTTCTTAATAATTTATATCCCCGGTCATGACGAATTCAAGCAAATCGTATACGGTGTGCGAAGGGCTTGGCGTATACGTGCAAATTGACGCAACCGTTTTGACGCCTATTAACGCACCAAGTGAAAGCGAAATCATACAGAAAGTGACTTAAAAATAATCAGTGACTCTAAACCGTTAATTACGCAATCAAAATAACGCCTCTTGTGCCGTCCTCTTGACCTCTAAAGAGCACAATCTCCTAGAGATGCCGCCCTCACATGGCGCGTCAAAGACTGCGCCAGTTGCTGACGTAGTCCTGCGTCAGCAATAATGACGTCTCTTGTGCAATGTACGTTAGGGGTATTACAGCTACTAGTAGGACACTTACCATTGTCGCCGTCCTCGAGGCCTTCAAACAGCCCAATTTCCTGGAGATGCTTGGGCGTGGATACGGAGAGGGACATGACTTCACCGATGGCTTCGTGGAACGCACCGTTAGCCCCGTCTCGGAACGATATCGGTAGGTCCTTGTATTGGAGGAAGTACTGGATATGGCCCATCTCGTGGTGTGCTACCAAGAAGTAATGCATGGTGCTCTCCGTACACATCGCTATCCTGTATCAAGTTTACGGTATCATTCATATCAAAGTCAGGAATAATCAAACCCAAATTGATCTTCGAGTGAAATCCTGCAGCCCCCCCCCCCCCCTCTCATTAAAAAAAAAACAATTTGGCACACAACGATCCAGGGCGATAAGATATTCTTTATATATTTCTGAAATATCATCAAATATCAGGGACTCACTGCTATACCCGAAAGAATTTAGTTTATGTGGGGGTTGGGAAGGAGCAATAGCTCCACCATATGCTTGAAGGGGAAGTCCACCCTGAAATTAATTTGCTTGTAATAGAAGCAAAAATTAGAGGAACAGGTCAGTGAAGTTTGAGCACAAACCGATTAGAAATGAGAATACCTTTGTATTGTGATATTTTAAGGTTGTGATCAATCAAACACAAATTAGCAACTCTGCGAGCTCCCATCCCATTTGGTCTTACAAAAAATAAGAACATTTTAGTTTTTAATCATACATGCACCCTAAACATAATTATTGCAAATATGTTTCTATTCAGCCCCTGTAAAGAAAAAAATCTCTTCCGTCATCAATACCAAAGAAAATGAAAGTTGATAACATGTAATGTGCAGAGCAAATTGGAGAGGCGCTCACAAGATACGTCACTGTCACATTAGTCACGAAGGAATGTCTTGTCTTATTTTCTCTTTTTTCAGGGCATGCATATTTGGTTTATATATATGTGGGGGATGGGGAATGAGCAATAGCTCCGCCATAATGCTTAAAGCTTATCAACACTATAGTGTGGCTAGGAGGGATTAGACCACACAGCGAGGACACTGACAGGTGGCTATCTCATCAACTCAGCTCTCAAATAACATAAGAAGTAGAGGATCATGGAGGACAAACAGGCACCGATTGGGGAAGTTTTTTATATAGAGGGAGCAAGTAGCTACAAGTAGGACAGTGGGGCTTTAAAGGGGAAGTCCACGGTCGCAAGATATACGTCACTGTCACATTTTACCTAAAGTCACTCCTGTTATAAAAATCCCAAGCTGAGGGATGGCAGGTAACATCTCTACCGTCGGAGGGTCGGGTGAACCTCGAGTTCTCCCAGAACTTTTCATCGACAGGAATGAGTCCCAGGGATGTGAAGAAATCATTGGCCGTGTGGAAGATATGCGTGGCGTTGTAACCCTGCGAAGTGGAATTAATTACTTTATTTAAAAAGGAAGCAAATATTAAAGCTGCAAACGTTTCAAGAGGCCCACAGCCGTTCTGAATACGTACGATTCTTCGTTTGATGTTGATGTTCAGCAAAGTGATGATATAACAAAAGTAATTAAAATTTCACCTCTCATGGCATATATCGTTTTAACTTTATATACAAATTTATATAATTTTGTATTATTCAATTTGTCTCTTGACTAGTATACTTCAAACTACAAGAAAAGCAGTTGACTCAATTGTCTTCGCTCAAAACGCCATTGTAATACTGTGAACCATGTTTTGAATGTGAAAATGTTGAAAAGTGTACTGGACTGAACTTTACTGACCTGACTGAAAATATATTTCATACTACATGTAGGCTATATAAATGTATGTTTCAACAGGATCGGATACGTACCTTTTTTTTAAGGGGGTATAATGCAAGAAAAGAAATTACAAGCAGCAACAGTTTAATACATTTTTAAAGACAACGTGCATGGGTCTAAAATTGAAAGGGATGGCATACATACAAAGACACAATTAGTGGGCACAGAAGAGGGGGGGGGGTCTTCATCCTCCAGTGACTTAAGGACATTACCTGTTTCACCATGGTATCAGTTACATCTACGCTAGGACGACCGGGGTAAGGTACTACCATGGGGTAGATTTTGTTCCAGAAACGACCCCACATATCACCTGCAATTAGACAACGAAATTGAAGGAATTTATAATATCACTTTTACCAAGTTGTTTCAAAATGACTCATAGTTAGAGCCTTTTGGAGCCTATCTGCACTAGTTTGGCCAGGAGGGATTAAACCTCCCTGCATGGTCACTGACAGGTGGTTATCTCATCAAATCAGCTCTCAACATGAGAAAAAAGGGGACCATTGGGGACCAACGGTCACCACTTAGGCATTGTTTGCAATATAGAGGGCGCAAGTAGCTATAAGTAGTGCGGTGGGGATTTAAGGCTTTTTAATATTAGAATACGAAGGTTTGTTTTTAAATTAGCTAATCTCTAAATGTACAGAATGGAAATCCACGTTTTGGATTTTAAAAAATGAAATACGGGGGCAAGAAAATTATATGTGCTTCTGAAATCATCATAATTTTGAAATTGAAAAGTAATTTACCAAGCACATTTGCAGGAAGATGCCCTCCTTTCACCTTGATATTGTCACCGAACACTCCGTGCAGCCGTCTTCTGACATACGCATGGAGCTGCTTGTAAAGAGGCAAGATGGCGTCGTATATCTCGTTCACCTGCCGTTCGATGTCGTCACCGTACTCGGCTCTCCATGCATGACCTTGGTCCTCGTACCCTGTAGTGCGTGCGTGTGTGTGTGTGTGTGTGTGTGTGTGTGTGTGTGGGGGGGGGGGGGGGTAAACCGTAAAGGTAGTGTTGTTTGTTAGAATGTTGTGGCTTACATTTTTGCATGACATTATGCTTTCCCTTTTCTTGCAACTTTCAGGTCTGTTTCAATAATCCGCTTAGTCTTGGAAAACATGAGCATCGCTGTTTAATCCTGCCCTCTTTTTCTTTACAAAAGAATTCTGTGTAAAGGATGGAGTCAAAAGACTTTTTTACTTCTCCCTTGTTTTTATTGAGGCTATGTCCATTCCGATGATTTATTTTCACGTTTAGTTTTAAGCCTGCGTTGCCAGTTTGCAATTCTTAAGAAGTGCCAGGTTCCTATTTCAGAGTGTCTTCATGATATATTATTACGGGCTGGTCAAAGTTATTTTTTCTGTACTTTACCGACCACATTCAATTTTTTAGAATTGAGTATATCTGATCATTGTATTACGATAAGACTGGACCACATATAAAGTTAACTGACACAGTTTAGATGTACACACTGTTCAAAATTCTATTATGTATGGGGGCACTTAATGACCCCTCAACTTAAATATGCACATGTAGGTATCTTTGATTTGGTTGTCCTTTAATTTTTCACAATTATTCATTATTTTGAAAAGCAATACAATTGCTTACCGTTTGCCCTAGCTCCTTGGTTGACGAGTTGGACGTACTTTGCGTAGAGAGGTTTATTGGGTATACCCACTGCATCACGAAAACCCTTCCAAGCCCAGACTCTTTCGTCCCAATCCCTCGACGAAGCCATGATCGAATCCAAACCTAACAATCGAAGAAGAAGAAGGGAAGAAAGAAGAAAAGGAGAAGAAGAAGGGAAGAAAAAAAAGATGAGGATAAGAAGTAGGAGATGATGAAGAAGGAAGAAGAAAAGGAGACAAAGAAACAGAAGAAAAGGAAAATAAAAAGATGATGAAGAAGAAAAAGGAGGAGGAGGAGGAGGTAAACAATTATTAAATTATTATGAACAAACGTTTTATTTCAGCTGTCATTAAAATGTATTTGAATACGGACAACTTTTATAGGCAGCCCGCTATGCAGCGTGTACACAGAGGGTGCGTTTATTGACCAGATTTTTGGCTAAAATCAGTTTTCTCAAACGTCTTTCAGGCAAATTTAGAAGGTGATATGCGCAAAGCCTTGTTTTAAAGGTCTTTAGATATGGGCATATCTAAAGACGCAAAAAGGTGTGTTTTGAATGTGACATACAGCCAGAATCACGTTTCTGAGAGAAGATAAACGCAAAGCTGTTTTGAACCCCACATACAAATCGGACCTCCTATTTAATTTCCGGTTTGGAGGCTAGCGCTCCATTGTGTTGTGTCATGTTGTTGTACAAGCATGTGTGTGAAGTTGACCTCCGAGAAACTGTCTGCTTCCCTGGTCAAACGGCGCAGAGCAGCTGCGCAGAGACAAGGCCTTTATTGTGAATCGTGAAGAGACGATAAACGCGACATCCTGCAAATCACGATCGTATAGTGGGGTTCAATAGTGGGGTATGATAGTGGGGTACGATATGTACATATCTAGTGGCAAGACCCAATAAACGCACCCTCTGCTGTACATGAATGAAACATTACGTAATAAAAATCTGACACTGTTCAGTTGAATATGTATCACAAGTCATGTTTTTGTGCAATTCATATGCAAACAATGAGGCACATGTGGGAAATATGAAAAAAAAATTGAGAGACGTGATAATAAACTCGTCATGATCAGAGCCATCTATACACAGAGTTTGGCCAACCCGGTTCGAGTTGGACACAATATGGCGACTACTGCTTTGTTGGGCAAGCACAATTAAAACAAAAGAATATACGCCATGTTGTGACTCAGTGAAACCAAGTTGGCCAGATTATATAGATGGCTCTGATCAATTATTCTGACCAAACTATCAAACCTTGAACGAAAGGGTTCCGGACAGCCCGACCCTGGATAAACCGACCGGCCCTGGACCAGGTCATGTTGTCCAGAGTATGACGTCATTCCGGACAATGGGTAGTTGGTCAGGTTTTGCAGGGTCGGGCTGTCCGTTTGTCGGGGCTGCCTGTCTCGGCCCCGAACGGAAACAATAATGCTAAATCCATTTATTACCAAAATACTCACCAGGTTCCAAATTGAGACAGAAAGTAGCATTGTTGGGCTTGCACACCTTTCTCGTACTATAGATCTCACTTAAATTTGTTAAGATAAGATTGAACTGTGCATATAGAAAAAGATTATAAAGAAATAATTACATTCAAGTGTATCGTTCGTAATGAAGAAAACAGAAAGAAAATGATGATATTTATATGACCTTGAATTTAATTTCTTTTTTTAAAATGATTGTTCCAAATTTCACAAGATATCATTAAAATTGTTCAAAACAAAGAAACAAACAAAATAAACGAGTAAAGAGACAAACAACCAAACACAAACACAAACGAACAAATAATGAAAACATGTCAATATCAGAGAAGGCACATTAGGAAAACAATAATAATGGACAAATTGATGTTCTCCAGACGTTATCATGGTTGTGGTTAAAGAAAAGAAGAAGAAAAAACAAGTTAATTTCCTTTGCATCCTGTAGACCTTGTTCTTTAAAAATAGTCTGGTTGATTATAGTTCCATGATTGTGATATTAGTAGCAGGGGCGGCGATCCCGGGGGGGACGGGGGGACACGTCCCCCCCTCGATTTTTGTAGGAGGGGATCGTCCCCCCCGGAAAATTTGAAAAAGTGCAAACAAATAATGTACAGCAAATACTGACTAAAGACTGCAACACACTATTAGGCTTTGGAGGGTCCAAGAGTGCAGTGTTTAGACTTAAAAATTAAGCGTTTAGACATAAAAATGTAAAAATCTTCTGGCTCGGGAGCTATGCTCCCTCGCATAATATCCTTTAAAATGTTCAAGTAAATATTGTAGAAAGTAAAGTGTGAAAAAAGTATATTCTTTCTTTTCATACTAAAGTTTTTCTAAGGAATATAATTTTGTAATACAACAAAACCTGTGAGGGAGTAGTCAATTTCGTCACCTTCACCCCTCTCGTTCACTATGCTCACTCACTCGGGCTTGGGGCAGTACCCCCCCCCCCCCCGATAAAATTCAAACGTGGTTTATTTCTAATTCGATACCAGTGACTAATTTACAAATGTTGCTGAAATGGCATGATTTTCTCTGAGCTTCCGGGGGCTTTGCCCTCTTAGCCCCACCAAGGGCCCTAAGGCCCCCTTGTTGCTCAGCGGACCATAATTAAATGCCTAAAACACCTGAGCTTCCGTGGGCTCCGCCCCCTGGACCCCACCAGGGCCCTAAGCGGGCCACTGGAAGCTCATCTAACCATGTTCAAAGGCCTAAAACCTTGAGCTTCCGGGGACTCCGCCCCCTACACCCCACCACGGGCCCTAAGGCGGCCCCTGGATGATCATCTGATCGTAATTTAATGCCTGAAAGCGCTGAGCTTCTGGGGGGCTTCGCCCCCTGGTCCCCACTCCGATTTGTGACCTGCATACCAGTGTCACAAATAAGGTATCAAAATATGCTCATCTGACCCTTATTAAATGCCTAAAGACCTGACCCCCGCCGGGGCTTTGCCCATGGCCCTGGGAAGCGGGGGTGCTGGGGGTGCTGCAGCGCACCCCCTGGAAAAAAAAATTTGTCTGATATATTTAATGTATATCATTATGCTTCGTGTACGAAATTGTCACACAGCCGACAGCCACAAATGACGCTTTTTAAATTTTTTTTTTTTAATCGTTCCCAGGGCCCTGGCTTTGCCCCAGGACCCCACGCCGATTTACGCTCCACTTGCTTTGCCCTATCTGATCGTAAATACTTTAGCCCCCCCACCCCCCCTCCCACTTCGAAAAACGTTCCGCGGGGCCTGCTATAACATGTAAGAGCGGTGATGATTCGGACTTTTTTTCTTCTCCCCCCACCCCCCCCCCCCCCCCAAAAAAAAAAGGCTTTGCTCATGACGTCACTCCCCCCTCGTCCCCCCCGGTCATGAAAAGAAATCGCCGCCCCTGATTAGTAGAGGGATGTCCGGAACACTTCCTTGCTAAGCAGGCGCGTAGCCACGGGGGGGCACGGGGGGGGGGGCACGTGCCCCCCCAAAATTTCCAAGATCGATTGAACTTTTTTTATTATGAAAACAAAAGCCTTATACTATTTACTTCACACATTCTTCATAACTTTATTTTATTATGCCTTCAACTTCATTTCACCTATATCACATTAAGCAGCCATTTTTTCAGAATTTCTGATAACTGAAACATTCCGAAAGTAAATTACATAATAGCCTGTGTGGATGAATCTACCGACTGATCGTCGCGCGTGGGGTCAAGTTCGGGACAAACACAATGGGTTCATTGTTTTGACTATATGCGCGTAAGGTGAAGTTGTATATTATGAACATTTTTCGGTGTGTACACTGTACAGTGCAGTATCTATAGATACACAGTACATTAATTAGGATTTATGATTGGCCACTATTATTGACTACGCTGGATTACATACACTGCTCTGATAATTATTTCATTATTACAATGAAAAATGTCTCTTTTTAAATTTGGATTCACGAGTCGGGGTAAATCAGGAGCGGAATTTAGTGACAGTAAATCACGCAAAACGGAGGAATTTCGAGAGGAACATGAGGAATTGAAAGAGGGAGGTCTGCGAGAATCATCAGTAACACTGCAACCGGGTCCATCCAGTAGAACAAGTGCTGGATCGTCGGAAAGTGATGTGAAACTGATAAGTGAGGCTGAGAGTAATGCTGGGTTGTTGGATTTAGGATCAAAGGATTCTGGACCGAAACAACCAATCCTAGCGTCATTCCCTCAAGTTAAAACAGGTGGGAAAAATCGATCGTTCAACAAAGATTGGTACAAACAATTCACCTGGCTGGAATACTCCGCAATCAGTGATGCTGCCTTCTGCTACTCTTGCCGGATTTTCCCGTCAATATCCGGTCACAAAGAACACAATTTCACTGAAAATGGGATAAATCAATGGAAGAAGGCTATCGAGAAATTTAGGAAGCACAGCGAAAGTGAAAGCCACAAGACTTCTGTTTCAAGATGGCACCACTACCTTCAAAGTCTGAGTGAAGGCAGCATTGCTTCCAAAATATCCGGACAATACTCTCGAATAGTGAAGGAAAACTGGGCATACATAACCCAGATTTCTAAAGTAATCATTTTCCTCGCAAGACAGGGAATAGTATTGAGGGGTCATAACGAGAGTGCGGACTCACTTAATCGAGGGAACTTTTTAGAACTGTGTTCTCTGATCGGTGATGCCAATCCTGCTTTCGGTGAAAGAATCAAAACGATGCCTCTCAATGCTACTTACAAATGTATCTCAGCGCCGAAATTCAGAATGAGCTCCTGAACGTGACAGCGGAAATAATTCGGGAACAAATTGCGGAGGAGGTGAACTCTGCAGAATTGGCCACAATCATTGTGGATGAGAGTAAAGACGTCTCAAAGAAAGAACAAATCAGCATTTGCTTGCGATATGCCGAATACAAAGAAGCAGAGGGACATATCTTGCATGAGGAATTCTTAGACTTTCATGAAGCAGATGATCTTGACGCCAAGTCACTTTCCAAACAGATATTGCGAGAAGTTGGTAAACTTGGCTTGAGAAAATTTGACATTGTGGGCCAGTGCTATGATGGTGCGAGTGTTATGTCTGGACATCTGAGTGGAGTACAAGCACGACTGAAAGAACATTTTCCGAACGCCCAGTATGTCCACTGTCATGCGCACAGGCTCAATCTGGTCCTTGTGGATATGTGTAAAAACGTAAGTTCTGCCGGCGAGTTTTTTGTCTTGTTGGAAGCGTTGTACGTCTTCATGACCCGTTCCCTCGTCCATAAAGTTTGTGTGGACTACCAGCAACGAGCCAAGTGTCGAGTTAAAGAACTCGTCCGACTGAGTGACACGCGGTGGGTTTGTCGTTAAGAGTCGGTTTCTACTTTGAAGACGCGGTATAGTTATATACTTGAGGTCTTGGAGCATTTCTGTGACTCACAAGAATCGAAACGAGATCCGAAACTCGTGGTTGAAGCTCGAGGACTTCTCAATCAAGCGATGAGCTTTTCATTCGTCACTCACTTGGAAGTGTTGATGACATTGCTGTCTCACTCCCAGGCACTCAGTGAGACCTTGCAAGCCAGTGACGCCAACTTAGGGAATGCTGTGACCATGATCAACTCTGTGATATCAATTGTCGAGGAAACACGGGCATCTGGGTGGCCTGATTTAGTGCAAGATATCGCTCGGATTTGTGAGGACAACAACATCCCTACAGTGCCGCAACCAAAGCGCCGGAGGAAGCAACGAACCTTTGATGATAGTTTCCTCATGGCTTCGACTGGTCATCGGAGTCAATCAGAGGCTGAGTCAAGTGCTGAGTTCCTTGATGACCTTCGTGTCAACACCTTTCTCCCTATACTGGATGCATTCAAATCTGAAATGACCAGGCGTTTCTCTGCATCCAACATTGCAATCATGCAAGGTGTTGACGCGCTACTGACACCTTCCTCTGTCAACTTCCTCAAATTCTCTGCCGTCGAACCCTTTGTTGAACTATACACAGATTCTCTGGATGTGGACGTTCAGCTACTGAAGGCTGAAATGACAATGGCCAGACAAATCATCAGCAATAAACAGAAGGACTCCAGCACCCCCGATTCGTCTAGAAGGCACAATGCAAATAGCTTTTCCAGCATGGAAAAGTTGATACCCTCGGCTAGTTTACCCAATCTGCGGAAAACGACCCAGTTGGCTTTGACATTACCGGTTTCTTCGGCTGTATGCGAGAGAAGTTTCTCTGCAATGAAGTATATCAAGAACTATTTACGGAGTACAATGAGAAATCAACGGCTCTCTGATCTTGGAGTTATTTATGTGTCCGGTGAAAGAAGTAAGGAGTTACAAACTAATCCAGTGGAGGTGCTGAAGAAGTTTTCGCAGCGGGAACAGAGAACAAGGATTCAACTCTTCTAAGCGGACACACGAAGATATACGAACAGGTGAGATCGTATTTTCTTTTCCATCACTGTATACCATCATATTGGCAAAGGTAGCTAAGGAAACTCACTGTCAAAATGGGAGATGACGTGGTACCACCAGACCACTGTGGTGCTTATATAAAAGATGTCAGGAAGAAATTCCTACTCATATACTATAGTTGCCGTGCATTTGTACAGATGAGATACATGCTTGAATGAGCTGATCGTGATTTTGAAGTTCCGTTTTTATGATAAAATGACATCCATATTAGAGTGAATTTATGTCAAAAAACATGATTTTGCATCTTCACCCTTTTAAATAGGCAAAACATTTCCAAAGGGAAGGGAGACACCCCTCCTCTTAGTCCCCTCCCCAGGACATCGATCAATTAAATGTATGTGCCCCCCCAAACATCAAGCTCTGGCTACGCCACTGTTGCTAAGGGGGGGGGGGGGGGCGGGAGGTCATTCATATTTTAGAAAATATTCCTTACCCGTTAATGTGAATGAATTAGAGAATATGCTTTTAATTTTTTCTTCCGCACCCTTTTATTTTGTTTATCCCCAAATTTTATTTCGCCTAAAAGGTTTTTATTTTTTGGAAGAGAGGGGCGCGGGGGTGGGGTTGTGGTTACAGCCATCACTGCACATTAGTTTTCGAACTCAAAGCGACGGCTGTTACTTGGAATGCTAGCAATGTTCACAGGCACGACATGGAAGACATTATAGCCTCATTCCATTGGCGAATACGTATGGGGGTATGAGGGGCTCCTGCCTCAAATGGAGTGGGAAGAGCGAGGCGAGGCGAGGCGAGAGAGAGAGAGAGAGAGAGAGAGGGGGGATAGAGAGAAAGAGAGAAAGAGAGAGAGAGAGAGACCGACATACACAAAGAGAAATTGAGAAATAAGGGAGAGGGAAAAGCAATGTTAAAAATGATGATAATGAATCCACATCACACACCCTATACCCTCACTCTTCTGCCATTTAATCAACCTAATAGTATGTCCAGTGACACCCCCCCCCCCTGGCTGGACCCTCGCTACGCCACTGACCTCTTCTACTGTTTCCTTGTCGAGTGCTGCTATCCCGATATCACGGATGAACATGAACTGGCGTTGGACCTCGGCGGGGAAATCACCGATGACGTCGTTGAATTCTTTGGCCCTGTCTGCCGATTTCTTGTCGAAAAGAGCCGCTTTTAGCAATTCCTCAGCCTGCAATCGGAAAACAATATAGCGTAGTTTTTATATATTGCTTTTATTATTAATAATTTAATTGTTAGGACATGATATCGGCCGAGAAGATTACAATTCAGGTTTACAAAACTAAAAGGTTTTATATAATTATACGCAATATGAGACTACAATACAGATGTAGGCTCTGCTCAAGGCTTTAGGAATTATGGTAAAGCGTCATATTAGAGTCTGTACTTGCAGACTAGGTTTGGACGGGGGTGTGCCACAGGATCCTCGCCAGACTCATTCTTACCCATGGCCATTTGGAAGAAAGTGGCAATGGAAAGTGGTACCCATTATTCAGACTTTGGCTACAAAACAACATGATTTTAAATTATTATTGTATAAAATATATCTGTGATTTGCACTGGAGCGAGAATATAGACGAGGAATTATTTTGAAGAAAATAGCTACCCATGTTCAAGATTTAGGATCGGGGCCATTTTTAAGGGACTTTCTGACACAAAATTGTAACCCTGAGCGTTTTGTTTAGTTTTTGTTGTTGCAAAGAAGCAGCAACGACTATAGAGCGGCCCTTTCCTGTACGCCTATACCGTATTATTAGATGAGTACCCCCCCCCCCCCCGATTGAAAGTAATAATGATAATGATATATTTCTACTACTACTATATACTGGATATTGTTATATCGCACATTATCATCCACCACGCAAAGTGCTCAAGGCGCTCTAGTATTACCCCGACTCTGCTATAGAGGTTATACCGATATTAAGTGCTTACAGAATCCAAGGATTTCCTCAGTCAAGGTCAGGTAATCAAGGATTTTCAATCTACACTTAACCACTAGAAAAAGTAATCAATTCTCAAGGCTTATCAACAATGATCTATGCCGATGATATGCAGATGTATTGCTTGTTCAAACATTCATGTATTGAATATTCTCTATCAGCTGTGAACAAATGTCTTAATGATGTTAAAACGTGGTCTTACAATAATTCCTTGTTCTCGAATGAAAAGAAAACACAAGTTATTCATGTTTCCTCACGATTTCGCCAAACTGAATGCCCTGCAATATTGCTCGAAGATCATGTTTTACAACCATCAGAAACCGTTCGAAATTTAGGTGTTATGTGACAAACATTTATTACTGACTGATCAAGTAAGTAAGGTTTGCCGTGCAGCCTCCTTCTCGTTATATAAAATAGGACAAATTAGGTGTTACTTAGATGAGAAACTGACAGAACGACTAGTTCATCTCGTAATGTGCATCATATCGATAAGTGTAATGCTCTTCTTTACAATCTACCTGAAAATCAACTGAATCGAATCCTTATAATCCCAAATTCTGCAGCACGGCTTGTTACGAGATCTCGTTCAAGTGAACATAATCTCCCCTATTCTGAAAAAAACTACACTGGTTACCTGTCCGCGCTAGAATTCAATTCAATTCCTTTTATTCATCCAAATTTACAGGAATACATGGAAATTTGTTTTGGTCACACATTGATTGTAAAATAACGTAAGATATATATTAAAAACTATCGTTGTGTCAAGGGCGGTCGAGCGACTTCCAAAGTGGGGGGGGGGGGGCACCAAGAAAAAGGGCACTTTCTGGAAAAAGGGCACCTACAAAGAGAACCTACACCTACTCTTAATTCTTACATCGCATAGAGTATGGTGTATTATCATTATTATTATTATTACCGGGGACCTATGACACCTGGGTGGAGAGTGGTAAGTGTAGGTTAATGAATTGGCAATGGATTTCACAGAGTTTATAAAGCAAACAAATAAAATCTTACATCTTTCTGTGCGTTCTCATCCGTCAGGTTAGCCTCGTAATTCCATGTCGCCTCCGTTGAGGCGTAAAAGACGCGTTCGCCTTCCTCTGTGTAATTTCGAAGGAATTCTCGAGCTTCGGCCAGGGTTTTCGTGGTCGGATGTCGAATCGGCCTACGATGTACCTCTCGGGTCTCCTCAAATCCTTCCTCTAGCGAGCTACCAAGATGAAAGATCCCGACGAAATAGATCATCCAAAAGATAAGGGTCCCATGGGACCACGAATTGTCTTTTATCTTAGACATTGTGTGATTTTCTTTATTAATTTGTCAAAGTCAGTGCTGCACCGTTCCGTTCCAAACACAAGAAGTGCATACAATGTGAACCTCTTCATGAAAATATGACCAGACGCTTGGAAGCCTCGCCCTAGAGTAACTGTTGATCTATTCGACTAATTACAATCTAGCTGTGCGTAGTAGGAAGTCTGTGGATTCTATCTGTGGCGTAGCATTCACCATTTTGCTCCGTGTCGGGGGGCGGGGGCGGAGAAGGTTTGACTATAATCACTGATGTATTGCAGAAGAACAAAAATAAGGGATGTGAGAGGGATCATCATAATGTCACGTCTCCTTTCCCCCTCCCACCTTGTTCCCCCTTTCTTTTATTTTTCTCCATTTTCTGGGAAGGGAATTAAGGGGGGAGGGGTACCCTCGTGCCCCAATCTACGTTACCTTGGACTTCGCATGCATACCCCAACCAGGCCGAGTATACGGCATCTGCAAGAATCTTCAGTATTGAAGGAGGCAGATTATCTTGAAGAAGAAGAAGAAGACATATCTGTTTGGTGACTTCTGTTTGGCAGGGACATGATCATGTCCCTGGTTTTGGGTGATTATTTTGGCACAAGGCATGACATCTGTGGCGTAGCATACACTCTTATTTCCACGGAGTCAAATTTCACTCTAAATGGCGTCAGCTGGGAGTAAACTCTATTCCTAGTTAAAGTGACACGGATTCCGAATCAATTTGACTCGGATTGTGTGGCATCAGCTGAGAATTGACTCAATTCAGAGTCAAGATGACTCCTTTTCCGTGTCACTTTAACTAGGAATAGAGTTGACTCCCAGCTGACGCCATTCAGAGTGAAATTTGACTCCGTGGAAATAAGAGTGTAGGGTCATTGCTCTGGTGTCGGACCGGGGACGGCGAGGTTTGAATATAATCACTGATGAACTCTGAAAGAACCAGGGTAAGAGTGGAATATGTGAGGGATCTGTCTCGTCGCCTTTCCCCTCCACCCTTGTTCTCTCTTTCTTTTATTTTTCGTTATTTTCTGGGAAGGGGGGGGGGGGTACCCTCGTGCCCCAATCTACGTCACTTGGACTTTTCATTATCTGTTTGGTGACTTATGTTTTGGGTGATTATTTTGGCACAAGGCATGACATCTGTGGCGTAGAATAGGGTCATTGCTCTGGTGTCGGGGCGGGGGCGGCGATGGTTTGAATATAATCACCGATGAACTGTGAAAGAACAAGCCAGATTGGGATATGAGAGAGATCTGTCTCGTCGCCTTTCTCCCCCACCCTTGTTCTCTCTTTCTTTTATGTTTCGCTATTTTCTGGGAAGGGGGAGGGGGGGGGGTACCCCCGTGCCCCAATCTACGTCACTTGGACTTCACACATCTGTTGGGTGACATCTGTTTGGATAATAATTGTTTGGGCACAAGCCATGACAATCGAACTTCCTGGTGCCTGGTTCGTGTACACGGTGTCACAACAATTAAGAGTCGATCGACCTATTGGATAAGTTTGATTCATTTTGTGAGCAAATTTTTAGATTTTTAGATTTTTAGATTATTATGATGTAAAAAAAAGGTAAAATGTATCACATTGCATTGTAATATCATAACCCCTTAATAATTGTATCGTGATATAATATTATAAGACTTGTATCTGTATTTCATGACCTGTAATGAAAGCAAGTAGGCTGAGGGGCTGTATAATTTTAACAAGATCATTCACTTAAATGGGATAAAGCAACTTTTTTTAATTTTTCGATTTTATTTCTTCCCCGACAATATAGATGTATATCTCTTTGTCAACTATAAACATACACAATGGATCTGGATGCTCCCACCTGAATTGCTTGGGGAGACCTTTTCCCCTTATTATGGTGATGGTGATGTAAATGGTAAATAAGAGAAATTCATGTCAAAGGAAAGTATTCAATGCAAGGGTAATTGTACAAAATTATAAATTTTGATCCAGGCCAGAAAGAATGTAAAGTGATGCTGACGGAGAAAGATGGTCTAACTTTCATATTTTTTCCTCTTTTTGAAAGAACACTTATTGATTTTTTTAATACATAGAAAAAAGAGAAGAACAAAAAGACAAGTCGCTCCTGGGTGGGCTCGAACCACCAACCTTTCGGTTAACAGCCGAACGCGCTAGCCAATTGCGCCACAGAAGCTTGACGACCACCCGAAGTTTTTACAATTAATAAAGGTGATGCTAAGCACAAGAAACATGGAGATTGTATAAAAGTATTATTAAATCTGTTTTTTTTCTTCAATTTGGATATTCTGAACCCGAATTTTATAATAATTTATAATTCAGTATTTTTATAATGATTTTCAGTTTAGTTGTTTTATCGTTTATGCCATTTTAAACATAAATGTTCTGAGTGCTCTCGACTCGACAGCACGTGAAGAGCCATATCGAGTAGCTGAAAAATACAGTTCAGCGGTACGTACGTCCACTGATTTTTCCGTAGAGCTCAGTGGTTACGTCCCAGTGCTCGGGCGCGGCGGCTTGGCAGTCGGAGCTAGCTAGCTAGCGCTCGATCGCCAGCACGCAATGCTTCTTGAGAATCGAAAATGTGTGCGAGGCGCGCGCGTACGTTTCGTTTGGAAGTCGTTGATATAGCGTACGGACGTATATGACGGGCGGATCGCGCCATAAAGATGACAACTATACAACTATACATCCATCGAATGGATGTAGGGTTTTAACCAATCAGAACGCAGGAAACTGTACAACTATACAACTATACAACTATACGACTATGCAACCATACAGCTATAGAACGTATGTAAGGTTGTTACGTTTGCGGGCCGAAATGCCATAATTGCAAGCAACCATACATCCATTCAGCTTTATGGTTGTACGGTTTTAACCAATCACAATGCAGGAAACTATACAGCCATGGCGGCGAGAATGTCTGTATAGTTTTATGCCTGTACGGTTTTAACCAATCATAATGCAGGAAACTATACAGCCATGGCGGCAAAAATGTCTGTATAGTTTTATGCCTGTACGGTTTTAACCAATCATAATGCAAGTAACTATACAGCCATGGCGGCGGAAATGTCTGTATAGTTTTATGCCTGTACGGTTTTAACCAATCATAATGCAGAAAACTATACAGACATGGCGGCGGAAATGTCTGTATAGTTTTATGCCTGTACGGTTTTAACCAATCACAATGCAGGAAACTATACAGCCATGGCGGCGAGAATGTCTGTATAGTTTTATGGCTATACGGTTTTGATCACAATGCAGGAAATTATATAGACTAGCCATGCATCGCTAAACTTATGCAATAAGGCAAAGAATTTGTTGTTTAACCGAACGATATTCTAAATAAACATACAAATATTACTCCCCAACTTGGAAAAAGATGGGCGAATTGCACCAGTTCATGCATTTCAGTCCCATTCATATAAATTCATCCAGGTCCAACTGCAAATGTCCACCAAAGTTTAATGTTCGGTTAGGAAAGGTACAAATTAATTAATTTAATTTATTCGTGCAGTTGATAACAATGTAGGTCCTCCACGTCATTAGGAATAATCATGTTGTAGTCTATATATACATTTGCCGATGGGTCTGTTGCTTAGAGAGAGATCTAGACCCTATATATCCTAGACTAGATCTAAATAGACCTAGGTCTAGATCTACAGTTGCCGATTTAGGAAATTAGATCTAGATCTAGACCTAGTCTAGTATTAGTAGATCTAAATAGGATTAAATCTAGGCCTAAAGTCTACTAATATTTCTATAATAGACCTAGATCTAGTCTACTAGAGTAGATCTAGGTCTAGTCTATAGTAATAATAGTCTAGATCTACTATTTACTAGTAGGTCGAGGTCTAGGTCTATTTATAGTAATAGTCCACTAAATTAAATAGAATAGTACTAGGCTAGACCTGGTAGTAGCAGTACTAATTAAGCACTAGATCTAGGCCTAGTACTAGTACTAGACCTAGCTATCACCTAGTCTAGATCTAGTTCTGGTCGACTACTAGTAAATCTACCACTAGATCCAATATTATTTAGTACTATAGTAGGCCTATAAGATCAATTTTTATTTTTATTTATTCCATCATTGCTTTGCTATGTTCAGCATTCAATGGCTTTAGAGGCATAAGTGTCGGCTAAATTCAGACATTCTCACCGCCATGGCTGTATAGTTTCCTGCATTATGATTGGTTAAAACCGTACAGCCATAAAACTATACAGACATTTCCGCCGCCATGGCTGTATAGTTTCCTGCATTGTGATTGGATAAAACCGTACAGCCATAAAACTATACAGACATTCTCGCCGCCATGGCTGTATAGTTTCCTGCATTGTGATTGGTTAAAACCGTACAGCCATAAAACTATACAGACATTCTCGCCGCCATGGCTGTATAGTTTCCTGCATTATGATTGGTTAAAACCGTACAGGCATAAAACTATACAGACATTCTCGCCGCCATGGCTGTATAGTTTCCTGCATTGTGATTGGTTAAAACCGTACAACCATAAAGCTGAATGGATGTATGGTTGTTCGCAATTATGGCATTTCGGCCCGCAAATGTAACAACCTTACATACGTTCTATAGCTGTATGGTTGCATAGTCGTATAGTTGTATAGTTGTATAGTTGTACAGTTTCCTGCGTTCTGATTGGTTAAAACCTTACATCCATTCGATGGATGTATAGTTGTATAGTTGTCATCTTTATGGCGCGATCCGCCCGTCATAGACGTACGTACCCTATGCGTTGCCTGTGTTTACTCAATCTATGGAGCTGGAAAATGTAATTAAGGTACCAAATTTTCACTTTGTTACGGATGATTTTTCACTAGCTACCTTACGTTAACACTTTTGGTGTATGGAGGAGAATACAACGAGTCTTATCCGTAACTTAAGTTGTTTGGAAAGGCTTCAAATGCCATGATTTAGGCGAGATTTGGACAATGTAAATATCTTTTGCACGCGTGAAGAATGCTCATTTTAAATACCAAACTGCTTTGTTTTGCAAATGTCGTCGTACTTTCGAAACGTGTTTCTTGATTTAGCAGCGGCTTTTACTCCCATGGCTCCTGGGAACATGAAGTCTGATTTTATTGGATTGCAGCGATCGAAGCTCACCGGTAAATCTTATGCTACTCGAAAACTGTATTTGAAAAACAGCGACGGTTCTAGCAACGAGAACGTGTCGCTCCCAGTCAATATGGACGGTGAAGGGGACACACTACGAAACAACGCGGCCGACAATGACCCGACTGTTGTTTTGAACGTTACGGCGATGGCAGTGGCTAGCGATGTTTCAAATGTCGCACAGTCGGACAACACAAAGCCAAACGATAATTCAATAACAGGATCTGGAGATGGCGGCTGTGCTATTGCTCAAATAAATGGATCGCCAGACAGAGTGAATCCTGAAATTTCTCATTTGAAGGTGCTTTCTATGTTACACTTGGATGTGATTGAACAGCAGCAGAAACAAATCAAAATGTTTGAAAGAGAGGCACAACGATTGCGTGTGGAAAATGAAACGGTGAGATTTTATTTTTCATTTTTTGTCACAACATCTAAATTTCATAAGATTAAAGGTAGATCTACTAGACTATGTCCCTTTTGCAGCCAACCTCAAATGCTGTAGAACTTTGCAGGAATTATGAATATGTCATGTATGTCCTATCTGTGAAATTTAAACGTTAGCAGTGTCCTCATATTCAAATTATGCAAGGAAACCCATTTACTTGCTAGACTTCACTGTCAGACACTATTGAGTGACTGAATGACTGACTGGCTTTTTTTCTTCTTTGGTAATAACATACATGGAAAGAGTTGTAAAGGGTACATGAGCATTTGTCTACATCAATAACCCACTTCTTGTGATGGCCAAGATTAAACTGATTGAATCTTTGCGCAGCATAAAACGTATGACCATTCGGTACAATTGTCTGAAAATCAAGACTACTTTTGGGCTCTATAGCCCTATTAGTCGATTGACAACTAATAGTCGTTATTTTCCCACTTGAAGACATTTTCAAGCCCCACCTTTTTTAGGGAAGTTCTAAATTAGTATTATCTTTCAAAATTCAAATGCAGTTGGAATTTAACTTTTTCATTTTTTTGGCCTGCAAATGGGACATACCGGTATAGTACCTTTAAGATTTGTTATTGAAATTTGAATATTGAATATTGCATGGTATTTTGTGATATTTTGAAAACTATCTTAATGTCTTTCAATTTCAACATTGTATTCTCTGTTCTTATTAATAATTAGTCTAAACTTGTTTCTCTTCTTCTGTCTTAGATCCGATTTTTCTGTCTCTTTCGTTCGTTAGCCTCTGATTTGGGTAGGGTCGACTCTCTCTTTAGAGACAGAACAGCCCTATACGCTTTAGTGTTCACGCTTTGTGTAATTAGAAACATTACACCAAACTTGGCAAAAGTAACTACCGGCCAAATTCCATATTTCACAGGATGCATATTCGGTGCATTTCATTTTGACAATTATTAGGTCTAGGCTTAACTACTTCGGTTCCACTTACCAACTTGACTGAAATAATCCGTTTAATGGTCCCTTTTTAGGAAATTATGGGTCAAAATCTTGCAGCGGTGGTTTAAAACTCTTGCTGCGCATGACGTCATCTAAATCTCATCTCTTCTAGTCTACGCCGAAGGCAAAACGATTATAACTGAAAAATTGTGCATTTCTTACTTACTTTAATTAATTTCATTACGAACTCGTAGCTCGTGCACAGTTTTTCCATTATAATCATTAGTTTTGCCAAGTTTGGTGTAACGTTTCTTTACACAAAGCGTGAACACTAAAGCCTATTGGGCTGTTCTGTCTCTAAAGAGAGAGCCGACCCTACCCAAATCAGATCCTAAAGTGCCCCCTTATCATTTGTACATTTCCTTTTCCTTTCTGATAAGTGCCTACTTTTCTTTCTCAGATGTTTTAATTATAATGTTACTCATAATTACATAAAAGAACTTTTCAGTCTTTCTCCATTATTAGATTGTCTTTAAAGATGAAGTTGAGTTCTGGTCATGCGATTGCATTGTGAAAGAAACGGTGTGGAATCGACCAGAAAAGGTTGATCATCTAGCATATAAAAATTTGTGTGTATTGCAAGGTTCTGGAATCATCAAAAATGATAAGAAATTGGCTAAGTCTTGGTTAAGTTACAAACACTGTACACAGAAAGATGTATATGGGACTACACGAACACGTGGCGTAAAAAACCTACCCCCCCCCCCCCCCCCGAGTTTTACGATGAAAATGACATATTTAGAATATAAAGGCATTTGAAGAGCCATGCTTTTCAGGGAACATGTCTTATCTGATGTTCTTCCACACTTGCATAATAAGAATGATAATGCTCACAAATTATTTTTTCACCTCTTCCCAGAACTCGACCTTCTCTTTAATATTCATCATGTAATTTTTCAAATGGGACCTTATACTTTTTGCTCGCTTGCTCGAAAATCGATATTCAGTCCATCATCACACCAAATTGCGAAGTACGTTGCTTAAACAATATGTTGTTCCACGTAAAGAAATAAACAAATATTGATGTCATTCGTGGTAGTGTATTCACAATCTTGACGAAGGCGTAGGCCTTTATACAATATCTAAAAATGGTTTTTATTATTGTTGATGTGTCCCTTTGTAGGTGCCCCTTTTTTCAGAAATCCAGCTATTCTTGCAACAATAGGCGCCAGAAGTGGGGGCAGGGGACTCGCCCTCCTCCCAACAAAAAAGTGTGTGTGTGTAGGGGGGGGGGGGGGGGGGGGGCAAAACTAATTTCCACTCCCCCAACAAAATAAAAAAATCAGCAGTAAAGCAGTATAATTGATTACTATTTAGTAACCAAAAAGAACATAAACAAATAAAAAAACCTGAATTGAATCAAATTAAAATGATATTCCATTCAAAGAAAAGGAAAGTGAACTACATGTAGAATTAAAATTTCCTAAACATTCCGCATGCCCCTATATATTCATCAATGGAGGATTGTATAATTGCGATACGCGCATACATGTATGTATCCTGAAAAATTATTGTGAGAGGATGGGAAAGCGTGTGTGTATCTTTTATTATAGGGGTAGACCTACATGTATCTTTAAACTTAAAGTTAAAGAACCTCTGGAAAACTTTGCTATAAAAAAAAGAAAATCAAGAGGTAGAGAAAAGGTAATATTAGAAGGTAAAGATACATAGCAGCATTATTCCTACCATTAAAAAGTTTCCTGAGACATAAACTTAAAAATCGAGAAGTTATCCGGTGATCGTAGTCGTACGCCAAAATAGATTCTTGTTGTGGGTGTTGTTGCAAGCGCAAGGAAAATCATCTTTATTCTTTAGAACAGCTCTCAAAATACTCACAATTTCCATGTTTCCTGTCATGACTGTGTTTATAAAAGCACGAAAATCATGAAAAATGAAAATTTCATCTAAGATGAGGGATTTTAGATCTAGAAATCATGAGGGGTTTTAGATCTAGAAATCATGAGGGGAAAAAAGTGTGGCAAGTTGTCCGAAAAGGCACCCCACCCTGATCAACTCGCCTGTGGCGAGTTGTCTAGGGTATTGTGGCGAGATGTCCAGGGTATTGTGGCGGGTTGTCTTTGTGGCGAGTTGTCTGGAATTCTGCTAATGCGTATTGACCTCTAGCACTGCATACATGCTGTGAGGCGGGTATTATTAGACCTATACACAAATATACACACCACACAATATTGCATAGACTGCACACAGTCATGTCGTTGCAGTTGTACTTGTAAGCAAAGTTTGACACTAGACTTACAATTTGAATTTTTTTATTATTCTTTTTAACATCAGTAAGTTGAAAAAAATGTATTTTACTGCTATTTAGGTGTCATAAATTGTCACTAAAGTAGGCCTACCGATTTTGAGTGAAATCAGTTGAGTTTTGTACAGTGTCAGTGGTGTTTGAAATGTTGAGAATCAAAAGCACAGCTTTTACTACACAGCCAGGATAGTGATGCTCCTATGTGTGCCTCTAACTTAAGTCTAGACTAGTAATATCAACCTACATGTGTACATGTACATGTAACTTGCTCAAGTTTTTACCTTTTTTTAATCAACTTAATTGATACTTGGCATGATGATAGTGTGGACATTTCTGGAAAATCAGCAAAAATATGAAATAGGATACTTAAAAGTGTAAATAGAGCTCCACAGGCAGAGCCAGAGCCCATAGGACATAATTTGTTTGGGTCAAAATGCATTGACCATTGGTTGACGCAGTTGGCATTGTAGACAGAAAAATAGGTGTGCTGCCTTGGCCTGCAAATGGGACATACCGGTAGTACCTTTAAGATTTGTTATTGAAATTTGAATATTGAATATTGCATGGTATTTTGTGATATTTTGAAAACTATCTTAATGTCTTTCAATTTCAACATTGTATTCTCTGTTCTTATTAATAATTAGTCTAAACTTGTTTCTCTTCTTCTGTCTTAGATCCGATTTTTCTGTCTCTTTCGTTCGTTAGCCTCTGATTTGGGTAGGGTCGACTCTCTCTTTAGAGACAGAACAGCCCTATACGCTTTAGTGTTCACGCTTTGTGTAATTAGAAACGTTACACCAAACTTGGCAAAACTACCGGCCAAATTCCATATTTCACAGGATACATATTCGGTGCATTTCATTTTGACAATTATTAGGTCTAGGCTTAACTACTTCGGTTCCACTTACCAACTTGACTGAAATAATCCGTTTAGTGGTCCCTTTTTAGGAAATTATGGGTCAAAATCTTGCAGCGGTGGTTTAAAATTCTCGCTGCGCATGACGTCATCTAAATCTCATCTCTTCTAGTCTACGCCGAAGGCAAAACGATTATAACTGAAAAATTGTGCATTTCATTACGAACTCATAGCTCGTGCACAGTTTTTCCATTATAATCATTAGTTTTGCCAAGTTTGGTGTAACGTTTCTTTACACAAAGTGTGAACACTAAAGCCTATTGCGCTGTTCTGTCTCTAAAGAGAGAGCCGACCCTACCCAAATCAGATCCTAAAGTGCCCCCTTATCATTTGTACATTTCCTTTTCCTTTCGATAAGTGCCTACTTTTCTTTCTCAGATGTTTTAATTATAATGTTACTCATAATTACATAAAAGAACTTTTCAGTCTTTCTCCATTATTAGATTGTCTTTAAAGATGAAGTTGAGTTCTGGTCATGCTATTGCATTGTGAAAGAAACGGTGTGGAATCGACCAGAAAAGGTTGATCATCTAGCATATAAAAATTTGTGTGTATTGCAAGGTTCTGGAATCATCAAAAATGATAAGAAATTGGCTAAGTCTTGGTTAAGTTACAAACACTGTACACAGAAAGATGTATATGGGACTACACGAACACGTGGCGTAAAAAACCTACCCCCCCCCCCCCGAGTTTTACGATGAAAATGACATATTTAGAATATGAAGGCATTTGAAGAGCCATGCTTTTCAGGGAACATGTCTTATCTGATGTTCTTCCACACTTGCATAATAAGAATGATAATGCTCACAAATTATTTTTTCACCTCTTCCCAGAACTCGACCTTCTCTTTAATATTCATCATGTAATTTTTCAAATGGGACCTTATACTTTTTGCTCGCTTGCTCGAAAATCGATATTCAGTCCATCATCACACCAAATTGCGAAGTACGTTGCTTAAACAATATGTTGTTCCACGTAAAGAAATAAACAAATATTGATGTCATTCGTGGTAGTGTATTCACAATCTTGACGAAGGCGTAGGCCTTTATACAATATCTAAAAATGGTTTTTATTATTGTTGATGTGTCCCTTTGTAGGTGCCCCTTTTTTCAGAAATCCAGCTATTCTTGCAACAATAGGCGCCAGAAGTGGGGGCAGGGGACTCGCCCTCCTCCCAACAAAAAAGTGTGTGTGTGTAGGGGGGGGGGGGGGGGGGCAAAACTAATTTCCACTCCCCCAACAAAATAAAAAAATAATAATAAAATAAAAAAATCAGCAGTAAAGCAGTATAATTGATTACTATTTAGTAACCAAAAAGAACATAAACAAATAAAAAAACCTGAATTGAATCAAATTAAAATGATATTCCATTCAAAGAAAAGGAAAGTGAACTACATGTAGAATTAAAATTTCCTAAACATTCCGCATGCCCCTATATATTCATCAATGGAGGATTGTATAATTGCGATACGCGCATACATGTATGTATCCTGAAAAATTATTGTGAGAGGATGGGAAAGCGTGTGTGTATCTTTTATTATAGGGGTAGACCTACATGTATCTTTAAACTTAAAGTTAAAGAACCTCTGGAAAACTTTGCTATAAAAAAAAGAAAATCAAGAGGTAGAGAAAAGGTAATATTAGAAGGTAAAGATACATAGCAGCATTATTCCTACCATTAAAAAGTTTCCTGAGACATAAACTTAAAAATCGAGAAGTTATCCGGTGATCGTAGTCGTACGCCAAAATAGATTCTTGTTGTGGGTCTTGTTGCAAGCGCAAGGAAAATCATCTTTATTCTTTAGAACAGCTCTCAAAATACTCACAATTTCCATGTTTCCTGTCATGACTGTGTTTATAAAAGCACGAAAATCATGAAAAATGAAAATTTCATCTAAGATGAGGGATTTTAGATCTAGAAATCATGAGGGGTTTTAGATCTAGAAATCATGAGGGGAAAAAAGTGTGGCAAGTTGTCCGAAAAGGCACCCCACCCTGAACAACTCGCCTGTGGCGAGTTGTCTAGGGTATTGTGGCGAGATGTCCAGGGTATTGTGGCGGGTTGTCTTGGGGCGGGTTGTCTTTGTGGCGAGTTGTCTGGAATTCTGCTAATGCGTATTGACCTCTAGCACTGCATACATGCTGTGAGGCGGGTATTATTAGACCTATACACAAATGTACACACCACACAATATTGCATAGACTGCACACAGTCATGTCGTTGCAGTTGTACTTGTAAGCAAAGTTTGACACTAGACTTACAATTTGAATTTTTTTATTATTCTTTTTAACATCAGTAAGTTGAAAAAAATGTATTTTACTGCTATTTAGGTGTCATAAATTGTCACTAAAGTACCGATTTTGAGTGAAATGAGTTGAGTTTTGTACAGTGGTGTTTGAAATGTTGTGAGTCAGAAGCACAGCTTTTACTACACAGCCAGGATAGTGATGCTCCTATGTGTGCCTCTAACCTAAGTCTAGACTAGTAATATCAACCTACATGTGTGCATGTACATGTAACTTGCTCAAGTTTTTACCTTTTTTTAATCAACTTAATTGATACTTAGCATGATGATAGTGTGGACATTTCTGAAAAATCAGCAAAAATATGAAATAGGATACTTAAAAGTGTAAATAGAGCTCCACAGGCAGAGCCAGAGCCCATAGGACATAATTTGTTTGGGTCAAAATGCATTGACCATTGGTTGACAGTTGGCATTGTAGACAGAAAAATAGGTGTGCTTGGCCTTGAGGAATTTTTGTGTGTACACTGTACATGTACAATACAGTGTACATGCACATGCACTGTGTGTACTATACATAAAGGAGTTTAGCCTTACTAATGAGTAGTAAGTCCATGGTTCTTGTATGATTAATTCCTACCCTACATGTAATGGTATACAATTTTTAAAGTCTTGGTTTCTAATGTAAATACTTTTAAGTGCCATATTACAATTGAATGAAATGTCTTTAAATTTCCCAAAGGAACTTTGATATTATTACATGTACATGTACTCCGGCTATGGCTCCGGCAACCATAGCGCTCAGTCCGTTCAAGGAATGAATCCTGCCAGGCACCCACTTGCTACACCTGGGTCACGTGTGGCAAATGTAGATTAATGTCTTGCCAAAAGACATTAGTGCCGCAGTAAGATTCAAACCTTGTGGTTCACAGTCCAGAGACCTACATGTACATGTCTCCACTAAACCACAACATCTCTACAAATTGTGATTTATGCCTATAAACAGTCCAAAAGCACATCTGCACATGTATTAACATTATCGTTGAGCGCCCATTTTTTCCCTGAACTGTTTGGTTGGACGCTTTATTTCTCTCTTAACCTCTACAAACTGTGCTGTGTACCTGTTCATGTATGGGTAGAACAGTTTATTTTTGTGATTCATGAGTTTAAACAGTCCAATAACATGCCTGCACAAGTGCACATGCATGTACATGTACATGTAATGTACAACCTGTATTACATCATCATCGTTGGGCGTCCCTTTTCTTTCACACTAGGGGGTTGGACATTTCATTTTTCTTAAAGTGTATGGCCCTTCTCCAAGCCTTCAGGTCATCATCAGCATCTGTCTGGATGCGGCCAGATGCTCTTATACAGTACATGTACATGTACAGTATGTATATATCCTGTAATATAATATGTAAAACTTGTATAATATTATCCTTTGCCACTACAGCTGAAGTGTCGATTGGAACGCATGAACAGAAGAACTCATCTAGCAGAGAAGGTTGAACCTCAGACCAATAACAACAACAACCATCGTCCAGTCGGAAGGCCCCGAAAGATTTTGGACTCACCAGTACAAAAAAAGTAGGTTCAGAACTAAAGTTATCATTCCATGTATCTGTTCACTTTAACATGTTATTCATTATTATTTGGGATTTACTAGTACATGTACATTGATGATAATCTCAAACTGTATATTTTAATTGCATAATTTATTTGTATGATTGTATCTGCTTCTCATTTTATCAGTCTGTATTCACTTTTGTAATATTTCACGTTCATCTAAATATACTATATATATCGATTATTTGTAAACTCATGAATTCTGAGAATTCCTTTGTATGTCGTTGCATATTGAAGATTATCCAAAATTTATTTCAAGTTGTGAAGCCTGTCCACTCAGCAAAAAAGCCCCACCCCTCCCCCTACCCCTCTCCTACATGTACACACATGTTGTTCATTTATAAGAAATGCCTTTTAAAAGTAACTGTCATGTTTCCTGGTACAGTAGTTATATTTTTTAATGTAAAAAAGAGGTATGTAATCATCTGGGCAGCAGTGAAGTTAGTGAACCAATTTTATCAGCCTAGGACTCTCCTTACATGGACTGCTGGCATGACCAGCTGGCACCAATTGTTGATACCTGAAGAGGCTAATCAGAGTCTACTCTACAGTTTTGCACAATATAATACCCCTCCCCCAAAAAATCACATGGGCATGCATACAGAGTATCCTTGTACATGTACTACTGTAAATGCGGAAACATTTGCGGTACATTAATTTTTGCGGATTTTGCGGATTTTTAGAACCCGCAAAAATATCAACATGACTTCTTATGCGTGTTCTGAACGGGCTGATTTTGGGGCAATGCAAATTTAAGAACCAGCGAATATGTTGTGGGGTCGCTCAGCGTGAAAAATTAATCAGGCGAGAATAATAGCGTTTACAGTATATAATACAAGCTATAAATACAAGATTAATTCTGCCCCCAAAGTTGGTGGAGTCAGAAAGTAGAACTTGCATGTGGGATTTATTAACAATGTGCCAATTGTATGAAGTCATTTTATATTATAAGGATAGTAAAGCAATTTTTTATTGTTGTGAATGAAATTGATAAATTTTATGGAAAATTTAATCAGATAAATGATGAGGACTCTGCTCCTTTTTGACAATTTTTACTGATTCTGAGAATTACCAAAATTCTTTTTCAGAAAGCGTAAATCAGAGCTAGACGTGTCGATCAATAGCACTGGGAAGCAGTCAGGTCGAGGGGGTGGCACCCCTGTCAAAGACAGCAACGGTAACCTGAACTCCAGCATCTCGTCGGCACAATCGACCAACGCCGAGCTGAGCAAGAGACAGAGGAGAGCGGAGAAACTTGCAAAGAAGGAGGAGAAGAAGAACGCGAGCAGACAAGACAGTAAAGAGTCGAGAGAGTCAAAGGAGGAGGAGAAGTTTCATCGGACAGGAGTGATGTACCCTTGCTTGAGCGACTTGAGGGTCCCTCAATTGGATGTGCTTGATGATGAATCTGTAATGGGTTAGTATATATATTCTTTCTTGTTTTTATTCTGTACCTGGGTCTCTGGGTGTCATGGCCCTGATAAGGGTCTTGGGGGGGGGGGGGATAATGAATTAATCACTGATAAACTAAATCACATAGCTATCTACATGTACATGTATGTAAAACTGCATTACAGGGTGATTTAAAGCCAGTTGCCAAGAAATACTCTTGGTTGACGGGGGTAGCAGTATAAAGGATTGATGTAAAGGGTTGTAAAGGCTTGTGTTGCCATGAAAATTAGGACCCACTCCTGAAGACTATCCATCTTACAATCAGTGATGTAATTTTCTCAGGCTAACATGAAGGTGTCAATTACATCACTGCTTAGAATTCAAAGAACCTGGATATTGAAATATTGGAATACCATTAATCATGAATTACATGTACTTTATACCGATTTCCAAGTCTATGTTCACTTGTTGCTTTCTTTTTTGCACTCACAGATAAGATAAAGTAATGTGACATGGTCTTCATGAAAGCAATAGCTTTTTTAGGGTAGTTGTTTTGATATATAGCATGATTTTTGTATACCTTTTGATAATTTTCTCTTATCTTCCTCTCTCCCTTCTCTCACTCTCTCTCTCTCTTAGTTCCATCATGGCGGGTCGTTACCATTCCGGCTCCGAGTACATCCTCAGATGCTCCAGAGGTAAATTATACAATCATTTGTAATTTGCAAGTTATCTGTACTTCAGTGAGAAGATTGGGTGTGGTTTTAGAAAGGAAGAGAGATCAAGAATGGGGAGGGGGTGGGGCTGAGGTAGGTATAGATACATGCACATTTCTGATGCATAGGAAAGCATTTCAAATGTCTATACTAGTTTAACACTATAGTTTAAGTGAGTGAGATGTTAGAGAAGAGAATCAATGTAATGTCTTGTTACAGGCCCCCATTACCTTATTTATATCTTCATAGTAGTTTAATATAGAAGACTACCCCCATTTTAATTTAACCGATTATTCATGAACTTTATTACTTTGGTTGTTGAATTATCAGGAGTGCAGCGATGCGGTGTTTGAGCAGCGCCACGGTAAGCTGGAGCAGGACGAAAGAAAGCGGAAGAGATGGGACATCCAGAGGATACGAGAGCTGAGAGAACACGAGAGACTGGTCAATAAACAGAAGCAGAGAGAGTATGCTCAATGGGAGCATATACTCACCACGTTCTATCCAGTAGAGAATGATGGTAAGCCCCTCCCGCCTCTTTTAAAGGCATTTAACAATGTTAAATCTGAGATGCATGGCCCTACGTGTTATCAGTGTCTGTGATCTGGTGTAATATTGAAGCCCTAAAAAATTGCGCTTCAAAAATTGCGCTTCAAAATGATCATGAAGTGTACTAGGCGTGCCGTTGTGGCGTGCGCCTTTAATCCAGCTAACAATGGAAGTTACAAACTGATTCAGCCGAGGACACAGGTTTGAAACTGAGTCTTTCGGATGGTGACGTTAAAAGTCGGTCCCCAGACGTAAATATTCATATCTGATTGATTCACGTCTGTAACACCCCAATTACACAAACACACACACTAAAAAAAGTACTAATCTTTGAGTGACCGGTTTTACCATACTGACTTTCCCCAATAGACTGTAGTGTTATACAAACCGTTAAGAAAACGAAAAATTTAATTTTGTTTTCGAATCATAAATATCTTGATAATCAAAAAGGCAATCGGCTTGTAAATGTCATGGGATTCCTGACTGACCTAAAGGTTTATAATCATAATTGGAGCATGAGCTAAATCCAGGCTTTGGTTTCAGAATCTGATTCAATGTTACTGTGTCACTTTGAGTTGAATAGGCCATTTTTATAATGCAATCAAAAGTAATGCACAAATCTTTGTTCAGTGCCTCATTACACATTATTGCATTCATCTGCTACGAATAATTGTATTTTGATAGTCAGATTGGGAGTTGCATACATTACGTGTTGTTAGGTAAGACAAGCCATGATGTTTGTCCTACCTAGCAACAATTGATGTATACAATTTTCATTGCGACTATTGAAATTCAATTATTCGTAACAGGTGAGTGAAATGAATTGTATTGAGGCACTTAACAAATATTTGCGCATTCAATTTGGTTACATTACGATAACCATGGCTGCTACAAAGATGAAGAAAAAAAAACTGTCCTCGGTTGGAATGACAACATACACTTCGGTCAAGCTTTTACAAGCATGTAGTAGTCCTACCAACAATCCAAAGACTTCCATAACCAACTCAAAGTATGAAGTACTATCCCGTAAAATTCCATTGATTTCATTATTATCATCAACATTTGTATTTCTATATGCATTTCAGAATACTATAGGATTGACTTGTATGAATATCTTTTTTATTGGAAAAAAATAGATTGAACTTGAACATGATATTCAATAATTATTTCTGAATTCAAATTCTTTCAAATTATGTGCTTATCATGTCAATCATTAAAAATAAGTAAACTCAGGATATGTTGAAATTGACTTTAATAGCATAATGTACTCTATAATTGATCTCGTATCAATGGAATGGATGTCGGATGTCAATCATCCATGTAATATATATGTCCATGGCATTGATCTATTCTGTCTTCCTTTATCTTTTGTTTTAGCTGAATACATTGAGATGAATGATACGATTCCAGTCATCACCTTCGGTGTTCAAGTCCCTACAGTTAAACCAAAGTAAGCTGTCTGTCTGTTCCGTCTTCTTTGTATCTTGTAATATTTTTGAAAGAAAAAAAGTCATAGAATCTCAGAAGTACATTCATAAGATGTTAGGATGTCTGATTTTAGACCTAATACCTTCCAGGTCTTTTCAGGCTGTATTTTGTGCAGAATAATTGAAGCTCCAACATGTTTGAGAATTGTTTAAGGCTAATTGAGTAAAATTGATTTTTAGTTCTTTATCCCGGCTTTAAAACCAGAGCCTGAGAGGAGTTTAGATATCTTCCTTGGTCATTTCTTGATTATTAATTTGAAAAGCTTAATTGCTACCATAATCTTCATTTCACAAATAATACATTTTATATTTACTTACTTATAGATCATAAACTTATTTTATTGTTCATTAAAATTTGGGTTGTTTGAGAATTGGCAAATGGTTTTAGTAGTTCATGAAGTAAACATTAAGGCAGATGCATTATAGGGCACTTATTTTCATTAATCGGATGATACATGTTGTATGTGAAAAAATAACATATCCTGCTATTGAGTAGTAAAATCATTTGAGAAATTAATATCTCCCTCTGTAAAACTGATGCACCTTTTGTCAGTCTTGTTGGATGTATTTTGTTCTATTACAAGAGCACTCGATAATCTTTCCCCATCCTATTTCTGTCTCCATCTCTCTCTCTCTCTCTCTCTCTCCATCTCTCTCTCTCTCTCTCTCTCTCTCCATCTCTCTCTCTCTCCATCTCTCTCTCTCGCTCCATCTCTCTCTCTCTCTACAGTGAGTTTGAGTTGCCATGGTTCGATGCGAAGCAGCGGGAGCGAGACGAGCAGAGGAGACAGACAAGGAGAATGACCAGTCGGAGATAGCACCCGGCCGGCTGGCCAATCATCTGACAGCATTCATCTGTATTCCATCTCCTTTGAATCTTAGGGTACATTCACAAGTGTGACCATACTCTCACTGATGCAGTATTAAAGGGAGTCACTCGTCAGTTTCCATGTGCAGAAGGCCATAATTCGCTGACACCAGACTTGGTGGAAATACCATTAATGGGAGTACAAATCTGCACACAGCAGACCCGTTGGCCAGTCAAGAATTCCCCCCTAATCTCTCAGAGAATACTAAAGAGTCATCGGTGACGGAAAAGCAAAGCATTACACAAGGTCTAATGGTCATAAAACTGAAGGCTTACCCTGGTGATTGACAACACCTGTTATGAGGTAAACACCCGAAAGGTGTTGAATTCCCCATGAGAGCTGACTATTGAGTGTCTTTAAGCCTCAATCACACATGACTAGGTCAATCACCTAAAAATGGCTGCTGTGAAATGGAACTCAATCATTGCATCTGTATTTGCAAAACCGATATCCATTGTGTTATCGGATAAATATGAAGAAGTTTAACAAATTTCAGGCCACAGTATCGGCAATAGGAGCAGAAGCACATACTCTGATGCACTTTGAGACTTATGTGTGGCACATAATTGCTTATGTACTTTCCTAGTCTGATTTTACACATGAAACAATTGATGACTCCATCAAACATGGCATGAATTTGCCGGAAGTATAAATATCATCGATCACAATCATGCAATAGCAATGAACCCATACACTAAGGTTCTACAGTATTCTGCAAACACAGACAGTGAGAACCATCCCATACATCATCCAGAACCTTAAGTATAATTGAAGCATGGTCACACTTGTTCTACATAGGGGCTGTTCCCACTGCTATCCAGTATCAATGAACCCATACACTAAGGTTCTACAGACAGAGACAGTGAGAATCATCCCTTATATCATGCAGCTATAAGTGTAATTGAAGGATGGTCACACTTGTTCTACATAGGGACTGTGCTCCCTGCTATCCAGGGTCGTTTGCTCAAAGATACATGTTTACAGCAAGCTATCAAAATTGTTTTTCACATGCTGAATGTACAGTATCTCCATTTCTCACGTACACAGTAAAGGTTCTGCAGTAAATATTTACGACAGTAAAACTTTGTTAACGCACATTGCGGTAAACCAAACGTGGCAGCAAAGTAAAAGTAATTGTACATGTACAGTGGAACCTCATTATAACGACCTCTGATATAACTGTTATAACAAGGTGATATTGTTAGTCACAGCTCTTTGTATTATTTTTTTTAAAACCCTGATACAACAAGATTCCTGATATATCAAGTTCATTTCCATGGTCCCAAGCACCTATAATGAGGTTCTACTGTAAATGAGAAGCTACATGCAATAAATGCCCTGAGCATAATCACTTATCTTGAGTCTTGTAAGCTAGTTACAGAAATGCAAAGCACTCTACTCTCACTTCCTTTTACTTTGTGGCAGTGTTTTTTGAGACGGTTTAAATCATCATGTGAACAAGGCTTCAAAATAGTTTAAGTGTTGTGTGAATGAGGCTTCAAGGTGGTCTCTCTATCCAGGGGATATCTACTATTACAGGTGACCACATAGCACAAGTTACCTGCAACCACCTGTCTGTAAAGGTCATTGAAACCTGTACTAAATAAACCTGCACGTACATTTGTAAACAACACCTGTCTGTAAAGACTGATTCTCCTGTCTCTCCTGAGTGGTCTTTATATACAGATTTCACTGTATATTCTTGTTGGAAGACTCATTCCAAAGATCAAGGATTATCTAGGCACATTGCAGTGGGAATCACCTGAGAAGTAGATTTGTTTTCATACCATCTAGTCCAAATTGGACCCGTGTAAATATATTTCATCTTGTACAATAAATTAATGATACCTGTCTATTTTTGTGCACCAAAGTTGTAAATTCATGTAAAATATGATCTAGATAAAAAGAGCACAGGAAATGGTCAGAATGTTGGCTGTTAGAGAGGAAAGTTTGCATATTTTTGTTCAAGACTGAGACGTATCATTGTTTAAAAAAAAATTGTAAATGAATGTTCAAGTTTGTGTTACTTTGGGGGTTATTTTTTGAGATATTTGGTCGAGAAAGCTAGATGTCATTTTGAGCTGGTTGTAGAGTAGAAACATTTGAGAATAATTACATCTTTGAAGTAAAACAAATTCAGAATTTGGCTGATGGCATGTAAGATAACTCTTTGTTAACAAATCCCTCGAAAACCAAAGAGTTAAATGTATAATATTTCATAGACACAACATGTGACATGATAATAGTTAACATTTTGGTGAGCCCTCAATTTTTGTTGGTCTAATTTCTTTGATTTTAGTTGATAAATGGGAAGTAACAAGCAACACTAAGCTGCTGCCTTTTTTCTTCTTCAAGTGAAATATTAAACAAATCACATTAGAAACGATAACTTGTTTCTCTAAGGATTTTATTTTTTGTCTGAATCGTACACCATTATATCATGTAAAAATTGGGAATTTTAATATTCAATTTCTAAATTATTACTTGAGGACCAAATCAAAAAGTGAGAAAATTACTTCATGATCATTGATTTTATAATTTTTTTATTTGCTGTACAAAGGAGTGGACCGAGTGATGGAATTTCATTATTACTTCTAAAATATGTAAAAAGTATGAATGCAAGATTAGAAATACATGATAAGGGTTGGCAGTGCACAAATTTGTAAATAAGATGGTATATAAAGTAAAGACAACTTGAACATAGAAAGCACTTTTTTCCTTGGCTAAAGGACATTCAATTCTTAATTCTCATGGTATGTAAATGTTACATGATAAAGGAAAGAAGTTTTGACCATGTCTGTGAAAAACACTGCAAAATCATAACATTTTTGCTTTAAGGCAGATCAATTATTACAGCCTCAGCCATCAACATTTGGTGCTTTGAGACATTCGTAATCTATATTAGAAATTGGGGCTTAAACATGTTTTATTACTATGGTAGCTAGTGGCATTTTATTTGTCTCATAATTGTAGCTCTTTGTAAATAAGTCCTGAAAAATTTGGTGCCAAGTGATTTGTACATACTAGCAAAATATATCTGAGATTTTCCAAGACAATCCATGTATACAATAGTAAAACAAAACGGATATTGGCAAATTTCAAATTAAGTACTGTTCCAATTTGATGTTGTGCGTTTACTCTATTCATGTTGGTTTTAAGATGCCATTTGTTCCTGGCTTGTTAAGGTTTCTTACAGTGGCCATTTCCTTGTATTTTTCCACTCAGAATATTTGTTAGAGAAATCATGTACATCAAGTTTAATGTCGAAAGAATACGTTGGAAGTTTAACTCGGAGATGTCATGGTATAGATTTTTAAAACAAAGCCTTTCAAGATTGTTCGATGTTGGAAATTCAATAAAGAAAGTTTACATTTCTTGTTGCTCAAAACACTTTGTCTTTGCAGGTATTATTTGTTTTTGTTTGCTGCTGTAGAGGGAATGAGGTGCCCTTTCATGAATTGTTTTCTTCTTTTTCTCCAGAAATAATGATGATAATAAACCGTTCTTGTCTAGCGCAGAAATGTATCACATTATGATTAACATCCCTATGTGCTTCCAAAGGAGTTTGGATATTATTTTCCTGGCCTTAGCTCTGGCTGCTGTAATTAGGGCACTGCATTACTAGGAATAAATACCCAGATACCCATTACACACCCGGGTGGTGAGTGGCAAATGTGAATTGCTTGTAGTTAATAATTAAAACAAATACTTTTGTGAATCCACAATGTAAGTGAAACTCGAATTTTACAGTAATTTGCTTGTACCAAAGATTTCAATAAAAATACCCACTTTGGAGATATTTCAACTAAATAAACAAGAATATCCCACAATTCGTAATTCAAGGTTACTTGAAAATTAAAAAGAACACGTTTCATCCATTTCAAATAGTAATTATGCAGGCCCTACACTTGCTGCAAGCAGCCGGGTGTATGTTGGCACTCGGAAGAAGGTCCTTTTTAATTTCTAAACATCTTTTATAGGGCCTAATTTGGCATAAAAAATTGGAGAAAACAGTCACGGCGGGGGTATAGTTAGAGAAGGTAGTAGTATTCTCTTCTTTTTATGTTGGCTTCCACCTCCCCTTTCTTTCTCTCATTCGCTTTCTCTCCACGGTCCACCCCTCTCTCTCACACAAAAGCCACCATGCCCCATACTCCTATTAAAAGGGAAGTCCACCCTGATATTAAGTTGGTTTGTAATGGGATTCTGCTCAACTTTCACTGACCATTTATTTTTTAATTTTGTATTATAAACCCTTCCCTTTAAAAAAAAACAATCATGTAACTATCAATTTCCATAAATACGCCTAGATTAACATGGCGTTCCATAAGTTGGGCTTTTTGTATGTGCTGTTTTACAGTTTAACGGATAGAAGCAATCAAGCAAGGGAGAGAGAGAGAGAGAGAAACGGACAGAGGGCGAGATTTCGTGAGAGACCGATGAAGCCTTCAGTATCAAGCCATCGAAAGGTTTGAGTTCGTTGTATCAAGCCCGTATGACGTCACGTGTCAAAGGTCAACTGAGACAAGTCTCGTATTGTATACACAATCTAATCGCTTCGCTCAGGGCCAGGGTAAAGTGTACGTGGTACGCGTAAGACCTTTAGGACAAGGACCAGGAATCACCCTTTTCCCCATCGAAGACATCTTCAAATTATAATTTCAGGTGGTTGACAGGATGCCCAGAGGAGCCGAAAAACATTGTAAGTCTAAATTGTAAATACTACTTTTTTAGATCCCCCTAAATAAGAACCAATACCTCTGTTTGAATCGTTTCCGTTTTCCCGGTGTAGGATATCCTGGAGCTCCGCCGCTCGGCGGCGGCGGAGCTCCCTGGAGTTAGGGGGTAACCAGTCATAATATATTATAAGGGTGGTCTTCCTCTACAGGTTAATTTCACTGTATCTCGCTACTGTTTTTTTTCTTTGACACTTAAAGGCAACCTGTGATTAAACTAAAAGACCAATTCCCTATATTTTTAAAGCCTTATATTTATAAATTAGGCATAGGTCTAGATCTATTATATTTATAATTTATACAGTAACAGGGTCTACACTTTCGCTTTCAGTAGGGGCGCTGGTCCGAGAATATGGATCGTCCGCATAAACAAGGATCGTCTTCGTAAACGTGGACATATGCGTCCCCCAAAATAAGGGTCGTCAGCATTTACGCAGACGTTTCACATTTCATATTCGAGCGTCGGCGATGCGAAAAATGATTTTCTTGATGCATTTTACATTGCATAGAGAGACTTTCATGTTAATATGAGCGATAAATCCTTGGGAAGACGGACAACCCATAAAAGTATACAGTGAATTAGGATTATTTTCCAGAATCTGTTTTCGCATCGCCAGCGCGCGGTTCAAAACCCAAAAACCAGCAGAGCGCCGATGGCAAAAAGGTCTGTAAAAAGGCTTTTTGTTTTTGTTTCAAGGTTTGATAACCCTTTAAGAAAAAACAAGAAATATAGTCTTCACATACCGTACAGAGAAATGGTTTTTCTATACAGGTTGTTGCTAATGCAGGTTTTACTGCATAAATTTGTTCTCTTATCCAAAGTGGCTGATAATAATAATACATTATATTTATAAAGCGCTGAATACCTATGTTTCCAAGCGTGAGAAATATTGAAAAGGAAGGAAAAGTGAGAGATACCAAAGAAACATGTTAATAATATTGAATTACAAGTAAACGGCAAAGAAGAATACGACATTACACAAAATAATGACTACATAAAAATTAATTGAAATTATAGATAAACCAGATATGGACTATGAATTATAATATACAATGTGAAATATGCAAATACAACTTACAATAACCTAATGTATACATTATTATGTTCAATATTATAATTATGCATGTTATACAACATATTATATTATTTTATTATACCAGTAGATCATGAAGGTTGTCATTCTAGCTGCTGGGTATGGGACCCGTCTCCAGCGTGGCATCAGGCAAGACACCACCGGGAACCACGCCCATCTCGTTGGTCTCCCCAAACCACTGGTTCCCATCGGACCCAAGCCTCTCATCTCGCACTGGATGCAGACTTTGGCGGAGGATAGCGATGGCATCGTGGATTCAATCATTGTTGTGGTAGGTTTAGAATTAGAATTTAGAATCATGCATCAAACAGTTTTTGGTTTTAAAGTATTACAAGTGACTTTTCTTGTCACATTTCAGAGCTCATGAAACGAGGCATCCTAAAGGTCAATGATATTCAATGCGTGTATTTGGGGCCGGGCTGTTGAGCGACAATGTGATGGATCTTGAGCTACTGGTAATCCACAATGCTAGCTTCCTTTGATCTAGTTAGCTGCTTGAAAATTGAAAGACATTCCATTCACATCTTGATCCCTATCAAATATTTGTTAATCATTTCTTATTTAGTATGATAAAAAATCTGGGCTCTGTCTTATAAAGAGTTGATATTAATCGCAACTTATTTGTGTTAGATATCAATCACAACCATGTACATAAGAGATAGGAGACTGCAAACTTGTGATCGATAGGAGGATTTGCGATTGATTTGGATTGAATTGCAACTCTGTATAAGACGGGCCCCGGCCTGCTTCATTCTTGAAGTGACTGATCACTTGGCTTGAGAGAAAGTCCACAGGAGTGGCAGAAAGCTAGCCCACAAAATTCAAGGTTTGTAGAAGCTTCAAGATTACATTATATGATTATCCCCAACCGATGAAAGTTTTCTGTATGCTTCGTTTTTATTCCTGCTGTTTGATTTGTCATGTTTTCAGACAAACGATTTCTACAAGGAGCAGTTTGAAACCTGGACCCTTGATTGGAAACAGGTCCGCCTCATCAGTGATGGTACTACCTGTAATGATGTGAGTTAGTTATCTTTTTAAAGCTAGTTCTTCAGTTCTATAGCAAATGCTGTAGTAGTAGGAATACCCGCTTAGAAGTGGAAATGGTGTGCATATTTATGTGGAGGCTTGACATGCAGTGACCAGGTTATTAAAAATAATAATATAAAGGGCAATGAAGAATTAATGCAATAGGCTATCTAAATGTAAAATATAAGAAATGTCAGAAACTTAAAGGAGAATGAAACCAAACAAACAAACATTAGTCGATAGTTGATATTCTTTTTCATGCGAGGGTAAAGATATTTCTACCAAGTAATTTTCAACCCTGGTACATGCACATATGTACCATGTTAGAGACCAAATTGTTGTTAGAATATTCTGCATTATAGTTTTAATTTTAATAATGAAGTGTTTGAAATGAATTTATGATTATTATGAGGACTTGTCCAATTGAAATGTAAAGCACTAAAGATTTGATTCTATTAACCATTTTTTCTCTCCATATTTTTGTTGTACAGGATAGAATTGGAGCTGTTGCTTGCATCCAGTTAGCTGTGAAAGAAGGAAACATTGATGATGATGTACTGGTCATAGGAGGGTGAGTGTACATGTAAAAGGCAGATGAATTGCCATTTTGTTTACAACCGGTTCGTCTACTAGCTACCCAATTATTCTATATATATATATATATGGTCTGCTATTCACATGGTCTAATAATCTTTTTGGCTACTTATCTATTTAGTTATAATGAGCCATTTATTTTAGGCTAATAACTATTTGGTCTAGTTTTAATTCAGTCTAATCTCTAATAAGTCTACTAGCTATTTGGTCTATTACTCATTTAGTCCAATTTCCAGTTGGTCTAACATTCCTAGTTTGTCCAATGCCCCTTTTGTCTACTATCCATATGGTCTAATAATCATAAATAATAATGATAATCATCAATTGGGTAGTAGACAAACTGGTTGTAGACCAAACGGCAATAAACCAATAGGCCAACTAGCCAGAATTGTTGAAAAGGGGGGCACAGACAGGTAGACAGTGGTGACACACAAAATCATATCTGGGGCGTGGTTATTAACCGTTAAGGTCTTTTCCGTTAAGTTCTATGGATGAACTTTGTCTCTTCTTTTGTATTTTTTTTAGGGGGAGGGGGCATATGGGGGGGGGGACTATGTCATACATTCACTATGGCACTGCTGTGTGAAAAAACACCATAATCAGTGTCAGTAGGACTTGATTAAATTAGATGTACTAGACTTAGGGACTTTTCAACCGTAAACACCGTGCTGCAAATGGATGCTACTTTGAAATCAAAGTGTTTATAATACACCATCATCACCATCATCACCATTGTAATCACCATAATTATTGGACATATTACATTTTTTTACAAAATTATTGACCAATATTAAAAATGTAATGATTTCCATGGTGTTTTGTCTCTATAGGGATACCCTCTTTTATGATGACTTCTCCCTGTCTGATTTTCTAGCGGCCTTTCAGAAGAGGAAAGAGAGCTCCCCTGTAGCCAGCATGGTCGTCTCCAACCATGTGCCTTCTAAAGGTGAGTGTGGTCCAGTGGATAAGTTACCCGACACAAGGTACGGGTTCAAATCCCAGCCCGGCACTAACGTCCTTTGGCAGGACGTTGATCTACATGTACATTTGCCACTCTCCACCCAGGTGTTAAATGAATACCCGGTAGAATGTGAAAGTTAATGTAGATTGTTCAGCATTGCTAGCGTCTGTAAATTGATGCCTGGCTGAAATGCTCCCCAGGGAGTGGAGAATGTGCATACATTGTGTGCGGGCAAGCCTGAATCCGAAGACCAGGGTAATAATATATCTGTAAAGCACTTATATGCTTTTCACACTGGTAAAATTTGTCTTGTACTAGCAGGTTATGTGGAATAAGAAAACATACTCCTGCAGCATACATATGCTGTCTGTGTTATATTTTATACATTTTATGCATCCAGCAGTATTTGGTTCATTGTATTACAAGTGACTTTCCTTGTCACATTTCAGAGGTCATGAAACGAGGTATCCTAGAGGTCAACGATGAGCTGAAGGTCACGGCATTCCTGGAGAAACCTAACCCAGAAGACACAGACTCAAGGAGAGCCGTAAGTATCAATAATCAGCGTGCTTCTACAGCATTTCAAAGTGAAATCTGTTAAAGGGAGTGTAGCTTGGCAAATACTGGTTAACGCCATCTTCTTTTGGACAACTGCACATAAACGAATGGACTTGATTAACGGACCAAAGTTCTCCTCAAGCTTTGGTTTTGCATATGTTGCACACAAGGGATTGCTGCGGTCGCGTCGTCCGTAGTCGTATTATACATGATTGGCCCCAAGTGAGGCCACAGGAAAGACATTAACTATCCCTTTAACTATGCGAATGAAAAGTTTGTTTACTGCGCTTCTGTAAAAACAGACTGGTTGAATTCTGTCAGCGTTTACATTTACTTTTCGTGTCTATACCCTTATTTTCAGGGTTTTCTGGAGAAAGACGCTGTTGACTTCTTGAAGTGCCAAGTTCCATGCACAAGATTTGAATAAAAGACCTCATAAACAAGAAATATTTTCAAACAAACACAGAAAGAGAACATAATCATACAATCCTGACATTGATTACAAAAAAAGAATGTTATTAAGAGAAATTAGAAAATATGAGTTTTTAGACACATCTGGAAAGCTGCTAGAGTTTGGCAATTTTGTCTAAACAGGGGTGAGGAGTTCCAGGTTTTGGAGGCAGTAACTGAGAAATTCCTATCACCTATTTGTTTACTGTCTGTAACTATTTGTAAAGTAAAATAAAGTAAAATATGTATATAAAATATATATAGTTCATCTTGTCATTTTGTCTTTTCCCCACAGTGTCCATGTTTCTACCTGTTCTCTCAGCAAAGTTTACCACTTCTGGATAGTTTTCTGTCAGAGGTAAGTATTTAAGGAGACAAGTTTCCACATAATTATCTTAAAGGGAGAGGGTCGTCAGTTTCCATGTGCAGTGTGTCATAATTCGCTGACACTAAACTTGGTGGAAAAACCTTTAATGGGTGTAAAAGTCTGCCAATCAGAAATATCCCCCTCATCTCTCGGAGAGTCTTTGGGTGATGCAAATGTCAGAGAAGACTTTACCATATGGGGAAAAGACAGAGCATTAAAACTTGAGGCTAATCCTGGTGATTGATAACACCTGTTATTGGGTAGACATCCGAACGGTGTCAAATTCTGTGTTAGATCCCACTAGTATGTGTCTGTAATAATCATTTTTAAGGGTAGAATATTAGATTGATTGCCATTTTTTTTTCTCTGGAGATGTAGTGGGTGACAAACCCTGATTTTTATGAGTCACTGATGTAGGCTGTACCAGTGTAGCCTCAAATGGAATCAACAGTGATGTCATAATTGCAGACCAGATAATGGTTTAAATACAGTGTGCTGCATAATATAGTAGTAGTGATGACTTTGATCATTGGAATGATATTGATAGAATAATGATAATATTCATGTCATAATTCAACAATCATTATATTGGGATCACTTTTTTCCAAGAAGAACTTGGATTACTTTGACATTATGGTCAAGCCATAATGTTTGTCTTACCTAGCAACAATTAATGCATGCAATTCACATTCTGACTATTGAAATACAATTAGTTGTAACAGGTGAATGAAATAATTTGTAATGAGGCACTCAACAAAGATTTGTGCATTTAATTTGATTACATAACAAAATGGCCTATTGTTTTGTGCTACACTATACATGATGAACGTTTCCTAATTGTTAGAAGACACATCATTTATAATGTAATCACATGACCACTATCTACCCATCTTTATTGTTAACAGGATAGACCTATGAAAGAAAGAGATGCTACAGGAAACTTTGTGAAATACCTCTACTCCAGGTATTATTAATATCAGTATTATTATTTTTATTTTATTGTCTTAGTAGAAGTAGAAGTAGTAGTTGTTGTTATTATTGATATAATTAATTAATAATGGCTGTTAGTGTTATTATTATTAAAAAAATAAAATCATTTGTTTTATTAATATTATTATTATTATTGTAGTTATTATTACTATTATTATTATTATTATTATCATTATTATTATTATACAGTAGGTTTATGGTTGCACCATGTGAGAGATAGGGGGAGAATTGGGGAGTTCTGAAAAGGACTGTCGGTAATCTTTCTTTCTTGAGTGTGTGGGTGGTAGGAGTGGCTCAACATTTACCATGCAAGCTAATACTTACAAGCAACATTATTATTGTTGTTATTAAAACCATTATCATTATTATTATTAACTATGATTATTGTAGTAGTAGTATTAGTATTGTAGTATAGTAGTAGTAGTAGTAGTAGTAGTAGTAGTAGTAGTAGACTTAATCATTGTATTCCTCAGGTCTCTTTCCCTGATATAACCGATCGAGAACAGATATTCATATAATAGAAAAGTAATCATTAATTTTAAACAACTTATCTACACCATTTTTAAACACTGGATTTGTTAATGCTATAAATGTCGTACCTGTTATGAACAGTGATTGAACAGTCTTTATAGAAAATAAACTTGTTTATCCATAGTGAGACATGTTTTTTTTCTTCTTCCTCATTTGATCTTATACCTAGAATGCCAGTCTACGTCTATGACATCTCAGGACGTTTTGATGTTGGTTCCTTAGAAGACTACAAAGTGTGTCATCAACATTTCTTGGATAAAGGAAACAGATAACAGATGACTACTATCATTAGTTCATTATCATTCTAAATAGCCTACTGAAATATTTTACATATGTTTTTAAGAGAACATTGCCTACAGGGTGTTTCATCAACATTTCTTCAAGAAAGAAAAGAGATATCAGAGGACTATAGGACTACTGTCATTAGTTTACTATCATTCTGAGTAGTTAAGTGAAATATCTTTGAATATGTTCTGAAGAGAATGTTGCCTACAGGATGTGTCATCAAAATGTCTTGGAGAAAGAAAAGAGATAACAGAGGACTACTACATAATTATACCATGTCTTTCTGAATAACCATGTTGAAATAAATTGTATCAAGACCATTTGCTACAGGGTGCACCATCAATGTTTCATTCAGAGAAAGAAAAGAGATAACAAAGGACTACTACCATGTATTTTTGAACAGCCATGGTGAAATATCAAGACCGTTTGCTACAGGGTGTGTCATCAAAATTTCCGGGAGAAATTGGAAATAGATAACAGAGGACTACTATAATATCATTCTGAATAGTATAGATTAGTGACATGTAAAGTAGATTGACATGTGTCATGAAAACCTAATAATGAAAGAAGAGGACATTGCTTCTAATTTATCAACATTTCTTTTAACAATTTGATTACAATCTTTAAAGAAAAAAGATATGCAAAAAAAGTGAATACATTGAAATATATTTCTGGGACATACCGGTACATGTGTTACTTGTAAACATGTATGTATACTATGGGAATACATACATGTAGGAATGTGAATGGGTAATTTATATATTTTTTATGTCAAAGAGGTCATTAATTATAGTCAATTATTAATCTTAAGACTCTATGAGAGCAGCAAGACTCAACCAGGCAGAGGCTGAAGACTGGAAGGCTTTGAGAAAAGCCAGAAAGGAAATATAATTTCCAACCCAACAGCATGGGATAAATGGACGCTGAATGACAATGACAATGATGAAATAGTTGTAGTACATTGTATGTATATTGTAAATTTAATCAATATGATTATTTTTTGTACTTTGATTTTTTAATAAAGTATGGTAACTTCAAAAGTGAATTTCACTTTCATTTGTTTCATGGTCTTTTTTGTTTATCCTCAATGTGCAACAATAAAAGTCACAAGTCCATTTAAAGATTTTGTATGCCCTTAAATCTTTTGTCAGATGTGTTTATTTGTTTTCTACACGATGAAAGCAAATTTTTACATGAACTTCTTGAAAATTCATCACAGTACTTGGGAAGTTTCTATACAGCTTACACTTGGTAGAAAGTCAAAAGAAAATTGTACGCAAAAGCCAGCTTTACGAGAAGAACATATTTATTTGGTCGTTATACAATCGCTAAAGTATGTACATATTATACAATAACGATAACAAATGTGACATTTGTTTCCTTTCTCTTCCTATACACATTGCCTTAACTCATCAAAAACTGTGCAACATCATCAACATATATATACGTTTAACTATAACATCGACATAAAAAGTAGCGTTACAATACACAGGAACACGACCTAAAAGTGCCACTAATGATATTTATTACATATGCCAAGTGTATCACAATATATCACTAAAAAGTAGATAAAAAAAGTTATGCTATCGATATCTGGTATATATTCGGTGAAAAGATATGCATCCAACTGATAATAATCTTTCAGATTAATACTTTGGTCAGCTTGTACCAAAGTCTTAAAAAAAAAAAAATATTAATTAAAACAATTAAAAAACAGAGCCCAGACTATTTTGACGAAAAGACCCGTTTTGAAAGTTGATTTATATGTAAAAAAGAAACCTTGAATCGTCCATGAAGCCCGTCAAAATCATCAGGACAAGTATCTCTGTAACTATTCATTAATGAACACAGATATTTTCTTCTATCATTTGAAATCGTTTTTTTTTAAATGAAATGAAATTAATTCATAATTCTCATGAGATCAAGAGATCATTCTCTTCTCTGGTGATCGAGAGATCTGTGCAGCATTTCTCAAAACCATCAATAGAACAAGTTTGCTGACAACCTATTTAATTTAACACATGATTCAATGGGATGTCAGTGAACTTGTACTTGTGATGACTTTTTGAAACAATGCCCAGGGTTTTATTGAGGTTAGAAAATTCATGTGGAAATATGTAGTCAGGAGAGTTTATTTGGGATGAATATAATTCTTACATGTAACTAATGGTTTTAGGATAGTTGCCTACTGAAATTCACATTTCAAAGCCTGTACAATTGCACATCAAATCATCATGGGGGGGGGGGGGGGGGGGTCTACACAATGGATGGAGCACACAGTGGGGTTTTCCACCAGATTCAAAAGTGTAAAGCATGATCATTAGTAGAGTCAAAAGTGACCACCTTTCTTGCATACTTTCCCAAAATATGACCCCTTTTTAATAGGTTTTTAGATATTTCCATTTTGTTTGTTTATCAAGTACACATTCACAACATGGATACAACCGAATATACACATTCCCATTTTTATGAACATTTCCAGTATCTGCTCAACTAAAATTCAGTAAACAACTTATTACTAGTTATTTCTCTTTCTAATTGACATAAACTATTTCTATGGAAATTTATATATGTACCCTCGCCTAATTTTTCTTACAACTTACACTTTTAAACTGCATTTTCCATAAAAATTACCGGCATGCTACAAATGTTGCTACAAGGACAGTATAAAAAATACATTATAAAACTTCATACGGCCATCCTGCTTATATTTTGGGAATAGTCCAAGAAAGATATTCTGCTATTTTCTGTAAAATTTCAAAGTTTAACCTTATCATTTCTACAATCAGCTAGGACTTCTAATCAGCATATTATTATGCAATATATCATCTGAGAAATGTTTGCTACTTCATTGACATGTATATTACAGTAAAAACTTTAAAAAATAGTTTGAACATACCCATATTCTTAAGATAGCACCATAAATATAACATCATTACATGTATATACATAGCTGCCATTTGAAGATTCTACGCCAAATGAAATACCTACATGTATTTCATTACATATACTATGAGTAGCAATACATTTACACATTTTTGGTTGCAAGGAATTATGGATACCAAAATAATCCTCTAAACTTTACAGAAACATAACTGAGTTGCCTAATCAGATTGTTTCAACAACCTGTGATTCATAAATATCATAATTTCACGATGTAAGAGTTTTGATACATACAGTTTCAAACAAGTGTCAGAGTCCAATATAACAACTTGATACATATATTTACCATTAAGGTCATACACAAATAAGTTACTAAGATTTACAGTACAAGAAATAATGTCTATCATTAAACAAAATCAAACTTGCGATTCAGTGTAATTTTCCACAATACTAGAAAATGTTATCAAAGGTACAAAAATAAAGAGCACTTCTTTTATTATACAAGGAGCTACATTTGGTGATACAGTGGAAACTTTTTATAGTGGGCTCTGGTATAACCAGATACCAAAAATAAGGTAATTTTGCTTGTCTTATCTTTTCGTATTTTTTATATTTTTTTTTAAAGGTTTAACAAAAGACCCGACATAACAAGGACATTTTTCTGGTCCCAGCTCTTTATTTTATTTTATGTTCTTTTTTTAATTTTTTAAATCTTATATAACATGACACCTGATATAACAAGGACATTTTTCTTGTCCTCGTTATAATGAGTGTCCACTGTACCTACTTCTCCTTTTCCTACACAGAAACTTTGACATGTGATTGTCATATATATACAATATCTTTATATTTATTTTATCTGTAGCAATCAGTAAAACGACTGATTCACACTTGTGGAAACTAATATTTCATAAAAAAAATTACTTCTTATAGCATGTACATGTAACTGTATAACTGGCAAGTTCATAATATGATACACCTTACACATCAAGTGTTGTTGGCCCTCTTAAATATAGCAAAAATGAAACAAGTTCTTGAAATTCATAATGAAAAAATCAAACAAATACATGCATATGTCCAGTGTTTGGGAGAGAAAAGTAGCAATTGCGTAGGTTTCCACTACTGCTATGCTATTACTACTGGAATGACTTACAAAATTGTCTGTTTGGAGCCAGAAGGACGCTAATTCTGTGTAAAATGAGTTCACGCCATTGTGGCTTCAGACAGACAATATCAAATATATTTATAAAGCAAATGAGAGTTCTCAAGATAATGAGTGACAAATTTCATATCAGCCAAGTCAAAACCAATTTATGAAGTTATAAAATCATTACTTAATATTTGTAATCAACTTAGCCCCCCCCCCCCCCTGAACTGCTTTGTATGGCACAACCCTAATACCTGCGGCTGTTCCATAAAAGCAAAAATGCTAAACTGCAGAGAAAAGTTTCAATTTCATTCCAAATCAATCTAAGTAATATGGTCCATTGACTTAGAATGAGCTTGAAATATCTTCATTTATTCTTGCCACTGTTTTGAGCAACATATCAAAATACTACCGGTACACTACCCAGGGCTAAAAAGGTAAAAATTGTTAGCCAAGCATAGTCGCAGAGTATGATGGTAAATACATGGGCTATACAATATTTGGTTATTACCAGTAATGGAATGCATATTGGGTTCCTACTATCATTTTCCATCCATATAAATGAAAAGCAATATTCGAAATATAGAAGGTTATTTTATTTGTTTTTCATTTATTTTATCATTTTAGTTTAGGTGTAGGGTTCAGGATTACATGTAGGTATATGTACCTATAGACAGATGGTTCTAAGCTTGAATTTAGGAATTTAACTAGAATAAGATATCGAATGAGATGCAATCATCACTGAGGCATGTGTTTTACACCATAATAATATCCATCATCATCATCATAACAATGATAATGTTTAAACAAAAAAATGTCTTGTTTACTTAGGGGAGCCTCGTCAGTATCAACTCTCTTCTCATTGATTGCCCTGCAACTCACATAAAAGTCTTTCATAGTGATCTTAAACTACTGATTCATAAATAAACTAGTATGATCTAAAGTTATCATCTTCGTAGTCTGCTTCGTTAAGAAGTCCATCAGGGTTGAGGGATTCTTGCTCTTCTTTCTCTTGGATCAATCTCTCCATCTCCTCCTTCATCCTCCTCCGGAAGAAACCGCACTGCAAAACAAATAGAAAATTAGAGGATTATGTTATATTGTAATGCTAATCAAGAGTATCATCTTCCATTTGTTTCATTACAGCTAGACCTTGTTCATTGTTAAAGTCAACGTATAGTGGCTGACTGACACAAATAGACAGCGGTCCTATTTATGAACACGGTATGGATTAGGAACACATAAATTCATAGATACCGGTATAAGGGAGGGAGAAGGCATAGATCGGTTTACTAACGTATTCAAATCTTATGCACACATTTTAAACAAAGGTTGTTCTTAACAGCCTGAAAGCTTGCCCGAGGCTTGCCTGACAAGTAAAATATGTAGACCAGATTTTAAGTATTACAGGTCATTCATTAATAACAGTTTAATTGAATAACTCGTCACTAGGTCCCCAGGAAAGAAACATCCATAAATTTTAATCAGGGCTGTCAACTTTGGGAAACTGCTTGGCGGGAGATTTTTTTTTTGGAGAAAATATTAAGTGCCAAATCCAGCCAGCCGCTGATTTTATAAGCGAAAAATTTCGCAACGACTCGGCCAGCCGCTGAATAAGCTGGGGGGGGGGGGGGGGGGGGGGGGTAAGAGCACTTTTTTGGTTTCATAAACCGGGAGATTCTACATAGTTGGCGGGAGAGTGGGAGGAAGGCGGGAGTCTCCCGCTACGAGCTTTTGGAGCGGCGGGAGAATGAGCGTGGTGGCGTGAGACTCCCTCCAAATGCGGGAGGGTTGACAGCCCTGTTTTAATATGTTAGTAAACGGTCAAGGGGATCAAATCTTCTATTTGTTCCATTACAGACCGTGTTCATTGTTAAAGTCAACGTATAGCAGCTCACAAATAGACAGTGATCTTATTAAAAAAAAAATTATATGCATGTCTTTCTGCGTACCCTACATGTACAAGCATTCATGGTATGTGCAAACAGAACTGTTAAGCAGGCATTATTTAAAACCATTGTCCTAACAGAGAAATAGAGGTAAATTTTGCAAATTTTAAGCCCAGAATGTTGACAAATTAGTGGCAATAAGAAACATGACGATGAACAGGATTGGCAAAATATGAAAAAACAACAATGGGTTCGATCTGCATGGTCATGTGATAACAATGCGATTTGGATAAGATAATTATGTATCATTCAAGAACCGGTGTACACTGTGAGGTTTTGGAATCATGAAAATGATAATATTTAATACTCAATCTTGCTGAATTCACATGGAAATACACACACATGCATGGCATGAAAGTTTGGTCCAACTGTTCAAATATGAGGATATTCATCAAGAGCTATCGTTTTCATAGAGCCAGGGTAATCATATAATTGCAGGGCCCTCAGGGAGAACACTATGAACACTGATGAGGCTACCCTTGGTAAAACAAGACATATTATTATTATTATAAATTCAAAACTGACATAAAAAGAATGGGAAAATTCATAGTCAATTTTCTCCTTTACTACAACTCCATTTTCTCTTTAAGGATTAAATGACAAACGACGTCTGAAAAACCTACCTTCCACATGACAAGAATAACAACTATGAGACACACGATTCCAGCTGCTATGCTTACAGCTACAACCCACTTTGGCACCGGTTGATTCTGAACAGATGCATCAGTGAATATTACTGTTTTAACCTGGATGAGTGGATGAAAGAGGGGAAAAGATATTCTAGCAAATGTGATTCAGGGTTTCTCTGTACATAATTATAATTAAATTTATTATTATACGATTCTTCTTCTTCTCCTTCTTCTTATTGTGATTATTGCTATTCTTATTATTACAGTCAAACCTGCTTTAGTGACCACCTGTCTACAAAGACCACATTTTTGTTTCCCTTGAAAATGGTTTCTCATTGAAAAATGTACTAAAGGAACCTGTCTACAAAGACCACATTTCTTCTATCCCTTGAAAATGGTCTCTCATTGAAAAATGTACTAAAGGAACCTGTCTACAGAGAACACTTTTTGTTTTACCATTTGGTGGTGGCTATGGGTGGTGGTGACAGGTTTGACTGTATTATTATTATTATTGTTATTGTTATGATTATTATTATTATCATTATTACCATTATTATCAATTTTATTATCATTATGATTCTTCTTCTTCTACTTATTTTTTTTGGTTTAATTCTCATTATTATGACTTACTTCTACCCTGTCAGGCCTGCCAGACTGCGGTTGTATATGTCTTCTAAGAGGATCTTCTACTCCTATAACACCCTCTGCGAGTAGCTCTATTTTACCAAAATCTCCCTGCAACACAAAACCAATAAACCAAGATGTTAAGCATAAACACCATTCATAGTATGATTAAAACCAAAAAGACATGTATCATGAAACATTGAGTAACGTGTAAAATATCAGAGAAGGCAGAAAAATGTTTGCTTACAAGCAAAAAAAACCTTGTCAATTATAGTGTATAAACAGTGTCTGAACAATGAGACTATGCAGACTGCATGGTCGACTGCACATCTTAGGCCCTGTACTATAGTTGCTTCAGACACAACCAGAGATTGACTCAGTTAGGCTCAGCTCCAGGTATTATGGAATCATTTGAAATGTCAAATAAGAGTATGTGCTTGCATTTTATTTACTTTTTTTGTCCGATATTATCTGACAAACATAAGAAAAATTACCACCTTTTCAGTCCCCCAAATCTGTAAAAAGTGACATAAAATGGTTATTATATTTTCAGGAGCATTTCTGGTCAAAGTCTTTTGCCACAGGGCCCCAGCTATATTGCCCCTGGATCCACTATTATTAGATAACACAATAAAGGGTCAAAAGAGAGGCATTCGTTTTTAAGCAAATGTTTGTACCTTAAATAAAAAAAAATGAAAATGCTGTCTTACCTTTAAAAATGTGTCTTCAAATATTCTCATATTAAGTTCAACAACTGCTCCACCTCCTGATTCTAAATTATCTACGAGGCATGTAATCAATGCACACTCGCTATTCATACAATTCTGAAAAGAAGAAGAAAAAGACCAAAAACATCAGATTCAGATGTGATAAAAATCATTGCTTAAAATTTAAAATAAAATAAGCCTCCCGAAACTGTTTTGTATGGCGTAACCCCAATTACCTGATAAATACATGATTTCTTTGGCCAGTACAATTGATATAGCCATTACGTTTTGGGGGAAAGTTTTTGCAATTGAGTTGACAGAAAATGTGACAAGTTAAAATTAATACGCATCATTTATAAAGAGCTTAATATCATGTTTCGAAGCACAAAGGAAAATAACAGGACAGAAAAGGAGAGAGAAAGATAGAGAGAGAGAGAGAGAGAGAGAAAGAGAGAGGGGAAAGAGAGAGAGAGAGAGAGAGAGAAAGAGAGAGAAAGAGAGAAAAAGAGAAAGAGAGAGAGAGAGGAGTATGTTACATACCATATTTCATAACAATTACTACTACTTCTTCTACTACTACTACTACTTATTCATGAGAGTTGTACGTACCAGTTGTCTGTTTTTATTTGATCCAAAAAGTGTTGATGCTTGCGGTTGATTTTGTTCTGCATGTGAACTTGTCTTGTTCCTCTTGACAAGCATTTTCTGGAGTAGTCTACTCTGTTCTTCCATTAATGATTGGGTCTCACAAACACCGGTCCCTTTTAACTGGAGAATCACAAAAAGAAATTAGTCTATCAGGGTGAATGTATGATGATAATGATGATAATAAGATTATAACAATAATAATAATTAGAAGAAGGAGAAGGAGAAGAAGAAGAAGAAGAAGAAGAAGAAGAAGAAGAAGAAGAAGAAGAAGAAGAAGAGGAAGAGAGGGAGGGAGGGGGGATTAGCAACAATATTAATAATAATAATGATAATAATAATATAATAATAATAATAACAATAATCATCAGTGTGTGTGATATGTTGTAAAAGTGAAACCCTAACAAAATGTGCTTCAAAATGATCATGAAGTGCTTCAAAAAAGTAAAATCTTTGAGGGACCGTTTTTTTTACCATACTCATTTTCCCCAATAGACTGTAGTGTTAGAAAAAAAACTGTTCAAAACTGTTTGGCAAACGGTTTTTGACATTTCTCAATCCAATCATAAATATCTTGATAATCAGACACGGGATCGGCTTCTAAAAGTCATGGGATTCCTGACTGACCAAAAGTTTATAATTATGATTGCAGTATGAGCTAAATCCAGGATTTTGTTTACAATCTGAGGCAAAGATAATCCAATCCTTTTAATAATAGATCAGAACACTGTACAGTATTACCTAGTCATCGTATTCAATTAAAGTGCACATTCTCCACTCTACTTAGGAGCATTCTGACCTGGCAGCCATTTTACAGGTGCACACATGCTATTCCAGCCACAATAACATTCTCATCAGCGCCTTGTATCCTCTGGGAAAGACGTTACACTTGTTTCATAGGATATAGCAAGGTGATACATTTTTTTTTCTTGTCAAGGCAATACACTTACTGCAATATTTGAGAAATAGATGAGCATGTCTCCATTTTTTGTCTTCCAAGGAATTGTGATATTGACTGAAGCCATGAAGGGGAGGTTGCTGGGTCCTAGATTCCGAGCCTAAATGAGAGGTCATAAAAGAAGATGGAAAAGATAAAACAAATATTGATATGTTTCAATTTCCCTTTCAATTTATAGTCACAGAGAAATTTGTTTTGCTCACATTGTACTAAAATTTTATACTTTACTTTACAAAATAATATTGATGAAGTAATACAACATAAACTTTATTCTACATCAAATCTTTTATAACTTTTTCAATCCTTTCAGTGCCAATAACTTGTTTATTCTTAGAAGGCATACATTAATATCTTCAGGCCAGTAAAACTATAGAAAGGCAAGTCTATAGCATTTGGAGCCATATTCTGGAAGCCATGTTATCTTTCATGTTAGGAAAACAATCAGTGAAGGTGCGCAGAAAAGCGCAAAGTTGTCCCTTATAAATTTTATGTGAACATAGCAAGCAATGTGCAGACATTAACCAATGACTTGTTTTGTGTTTGATTTGTTTTGACAATTAACATTATTTTACTAACATAAAAGATAACATCATTTTTAGAATACCATCCCTGGTTATTTGTGTTCCAAACTTTTCTGAGTATCATGGAATTCAGAACATATTAAAGATTGAAACGATACATTTCCTTGATATAAGTTCTGATTCCAGCTGTAGTAGTGTTATCAACGTATTACAACCATCAGGGTTCTGTTTCACAAAGCCTTTTTTCAATGACAAATAACAAAAATCAGTGACAAATCTGCTTATAACCAATCAGATGCTAGGATTTCAGTAGCTTGTAACAAAAACTGTCATTTGTCACTGATGACAAGTTTTGTGAAACGGGGCCCAGGTGTAGTAAAGTCCGTGACGAGGTCAGAAACACATGGGACAAATCACCAGGGACCCATTTCACAAAGCCTTTTGTCAATGATAAATGACAAAAATCAGTGACAAACCTGCTGATAACCAATCAGAAGCAATGATTTCAGTAGCTTATAACAAAAGCTGTCATTTGTCACTGATGACAAGTTTTGTGAAATGGGGCCCTGGAGCCATTTAAATGGTAAAAAAAAGATGTATGATATGTGGTACAGACTATTTACAACTTACATCATAGATGTGTTTGAATGCCGGTCCAATGTGCTTGTCAAGATTGACTTTATTGATCTCTGATGGTATGAGGGGAAGGGTCTCGTCCATTTGGGACTCGTTGACGGAAGGATCCTGGCTGTTAGTGCTGTTGGATGCCGGCTGCCCATACAGCACACTGTTAGGTCTTGTTACCCTGTAATAAGTGTGAAAAGTCAGAAAAAGAATCCAGAGTTATATTAATGAGGATTGTCAGGGAAGATACAAATACATCGTCTCCCTAATAATGCCTTGAGAAACTCCTAATTTTAACTTTGAAATATTGTCTTGTATGCAATCATTTGATTACTATAACGATGGAATTGCAAAAGAGCAGTCAATTGCTGTTTTATCTTTATGTTTAAGAGGATGCCCGATGGCTCAGTGGTAGAGCGGTGGTCTCGTAATCGGAAGGTCCTAGGTTAAAAACCAAGTCGATGGGCTAGTGCCCTTTGGTAAGGCATTTATCCTCATTACCAAGTCCCTTGGAGAGGACTTGGAGCTGTCTGTCCCCTGGTTGCTTATTTACAAGCATACCCATTCTTTCTTAGCAGTAAGGTAAAACAAACAAACAAACAAAGATAACAGGAAAGAAAAGGATTATATGTATGATAATGATAAACAATATTAGAAGGAAGAAAAAGGCTCAAACAATAACAATATTAATATTTTGTTACTGTGATGATGATGATGATGATATTGAGAAATTTCTAGTGCAAATATTTACAACTAAAGACACATACCCTGATATCGTGATATCTGCTTCTATCCTGATAGGTACCCGGATCCTCTGTATGTTGTTATAGAGAGTGTGATTATATTCTGTGCTGGAGGTGGAGGCCTGGACCACAATATCAATGCTTCGGCTGTTGGCATGAGCTGTGGGGACCGATAACTTCACTCTGAAGCTGCTCTGTAAAGTGAGAAATAACAGAAAAAAAATTATAAATGAATTGTTGTATTTTCAAATAAGTTAAAATAACATAAGAATATGTTAAACAGCTTTAATATCACAACTACACCATAAATCCTTTGGATTTTTTTTAAACAGCCTAAAACCACAAAAGCTCCAACTCATCATAAAGATAAATATATATATATAATAATAATAATAATAATAATAATAGCCTAATAGTCCATTCCAAATGTTATTAAACCGAAACGGAAATTCTTTTTGCCCAATTGTCTGTTGAGAGCCGGAAGGGCATTTACTCAGCTACATTAAATCAAACAGGTACCATCCTATTGGTGTACAACAGACAATATTAGAGAAGAGAAAAAATGAAGATACCCGGTAAGCATAGGAAAAGATTATGGGGGAAAGTGAGACATAGAGCTTAAAAGAAAGGGCAAGGAGGGAGATCAAAGAATAGGAAGAAAGAACAGCAGTACGATACAGGAATATCCATAGCTTGTATAGTATATTTAGTCAGTCACCAGAACTTGGTCTCGTTCAGAGGTCGAATTCATGGAGCACCACAATAGTTCCCTCCCATGGAGATTGTATGTGGGAGGGAACTCTTGAAGGTCCATGAATTGACCTTTGAGTGTGTACAAGTGCACTGTCACAGCTATCTCTCTTGACTAGCTCTGAGTATCCTACCGCTGCCACCATAATATACCTAAAGCCTTGTTCAGACACTACGTGATAAGTTGCCTTTTAAAAAAGCAGCACCAAAATAATATCTTGCCACTCATCCTCTACAAGCGCTATAGTTCCCCTTAGAAGTATAAGCTAAGAAAGATAACCAACAGTCTTTGTCAAGACTACACCAACAGTCCTTTTCAGGACTACACACCCTCAAGAAAGATTACTGAGAGTCCTTTTCAGGACTCCTCAATCCTTCCTCTCTCTCACATGGTGCACCCGCAAGCCTACTGTATAAAATAATATCATTTTACTGAATGGCAAGGGCAGTTTAAAAAGAAAACTAGTAGGAACAAAGACTTTGAAATGTGCCGACTTTAATAGCAGTGTGATAACATTTTACAGGGGTTGTAGGACACATGCCCTGGCCATTAAACACACTATTTAAATTCTGAACTTTCCACCTGATAAAACACTAAAACTAACCCAAACCCCAATCCTCATCTAAAACCTGATTACAGCCCTAATCCAAACCCTACATTTTAGATGAATTAAAGCCCAGAGCATATGTCGCTGGAGCAATTATGGGATCACCATTACAGGGAATGCCATTATTTCTAGTAACTCACTTTTCATGGTTTGAATGCTTTATACATGTTTGTATGTACTTTAAAAAAATAGATGACAGGAATTTATCTCTTCATTTACCATTAACGATGTAAATATGGATGCTAACTACCGTACATAACTTGGGAAGGTTATTATGAAATAAGCACCTATTTTAAAAGTTAACAGCATATGATGCTAACGAAATTGTATCTGATACAATAGGGCATGTCCTCATTTAGCAGAAAGCTACAATGCGCTCATACCCTCTACCAGCTGCACAATAATATCATCAACAAACACTTGACAGGAAGAATACAAGAAAAAAGAAGAAAGAAAGTTAGTTCACTCTGAGAAATAATATCTTACTCTTGAGTTGGCTTTCATTGGGTTGTCCACATCACAGAGAACCGATGCAGTGTCGTTATTGGGATTCAGCGGTAAGCATAGAACAATTGCCTCTTGTTGCTGTAAAGAGAAAGTAATGACAAAAAATTGTTTCAGAAGAGATTCTTCTTCCGGAAAAATATTTATGTACGATATATAATCAATGGAGCTCTTGACCGAATTTATGAATTCTTTTGACCTATCACCAGTCATTGGTTGTGTGTCTTCTCATCTTTTTTTGTATTTCTTTACTACTTTCCTACTGTACGTACTACGGTGCTGTGTTGTAATACCATAATCTGTATACATTTATCTCATGCCTAGGATTGAAATAATGAAAATCATACAATGCTTACAAAAAATATACATAATTGAATCAATCTTGGCATATTCACCAATTTGGAATAATTTCTTGTTTCTCTTTGTGGATGGAGAGATAGATGTTTTAAAGCCCCACTGCACTACTTATAGCTACTTGCACCCTCTATATAGCAAACAATGCCTAATTGGTGCCTGTTGGTCCCCCATGATCCTCTTTTTCTTATGTTAATTAAGAGCTGATTTGATGAGATAGCCACCTGTGAGTGACCTTGCAGGGAGGTCTAATCCCCCTTGCCAAACTAATGCAGACAGGCTTTAAAGGGATCCGGTAACTTAATTTGTCTCAAATTCTGAAACAAATTCTGCAATAGCTCATGCTGCAATGATAATTATAAACCTTTAGGTCAGTCAGGAACCCCATGACTTTTACAAGCGTGTCTGATTATCAAGATATTTATGATTAGAATTTAAAAAATTGAAAACCGTTTGCTAATCTCACCCTGTTACTCTCTACCCTGACGAAGGTAATACCGATGGGGTGTTCGATGAGGACCTGGGCCTGATGGGCTTCCTCCCCTTCGTTTATGAGATCTACCATCACATAGATATTATCTGCTGATCCAAGCGGGAGGTACTTGGTACCTCTGCAGATTGAAAAATGAAATAAAGGTTGAGTTCTGGTAAATATGGAAAATTATTGTAAGCTGTCTTTATACTTATACAAAACATGTGTCCCAATATGGATTCTTCATCCTAATGTCAACGAGAGGCAAATAAGTTTTAACTTTAAATGCCTACTTCCAAGGTATATTATACATGTCGTTGTCAGTATTATGAACTGACGAATCTGTACACTGATATACGTAATGGATTTTGTCAGCTCATATAACAGCTGATGATGTATTTGTCACTTTGAAAATATCATGTTCCTTGACACAAAAAACCGGGGTATGCACTTTCAGGGTCTATCACAGCAAGATCCAGGGCCATGTTTCACAAAACTTGTTATCAATGACAAGTTACGATAACTGTCATAATTACCGGTAAGCTACTAAAATCAGGGCATTTGATTCACTGAGAGCAACTTTGTCATGGTAATTTAGCATTTGTTATTGATGACAATTTCTATGAAACAGGGACCTGGTAGGAAAGGAATTTCTTGGTATTTTCTCAATCCACATTGAATTTTCAAAGAGTCTGGATTAACAAGTGGTCATGGAAGGAAGCATTAGACTCACCTCGGGATGATGATATCTGCTTCCAGTTTTAGGTCTGTCACACAAGTGGAGTCATTGCCACAATTGTGTGTAAAAATTGCCTTTAGGAGAGAGAGAGAGAGAGAGAGAGAGAGAGAAAAGAGAAACAGGATTAAAACATGGTTTGACACGTCGTCATTAACTCAGATGAAACATGAACAGTTGTGCATCAATGATAATGATGATGATGACGAGATGATGGTGGTAATGATGATGATGATGATGATGATGATGATGATGATGGTGATGATGTTGATGATGATGATGATGATGATGATGCAGATGATAATGGCAATGATGACAATCAATCAGTATGTCCTGGCAATAGTGATGGCAAGATGGATGTGATACAAAATAGTTGTCATGGCGACAACGGTAAAGACAAAACTCACCTCTTGTACCACATTGTTATCTGAGTAGGGGCTGATGGTGGGGCACAACCTGTTACATAACGTTACATAACGAGCACCCCCTTCTGTCCGTAGCTGGTGGGAGAGGCGGAATGGAACAGGGCTCAGGAAATCCTTCATGTCTTTCTGCAGATGTAAAAAAAAAAAAAAATTGGTATCAAATTTTGACGGTAATCATCATTTTCAAATACCTTCTGAACTCAGTCAATATTTGCATGCAAATCTGTTCAGTTTACAACTTTTGCTGATACTGTTATACCATATAGTATTACTGACTAAGTAATACTACTACTAATAATGATGATGATGATATCAGTAATTCTACTACCACAACTATTACTACTACTACTACTACTTCTACTACTACTACTACTACTACTACTACTACTACTGCTACTAATCCTACTACTACTACCACTAATAATAATATGAACATCAAGGAAACACCTTTAAAACATGATCAGAAAAATAGCGCTACTCATTATTAACACTTACAAGCCCAACATTATCATATTCATTTCAGTTTAATCATTGTCATCTATCATTAGCTTTATTACAATTATTGTTATAATTATAAGTATCATTATTTTGTTATTACTACCATCAGCATCATCTTAATCAAGTATTTTTTATAATTATTAATATTTTATCATTATTAATATTATAATCATTATTATCATTTTTATCAAACTATTATCCATTTATCCATCATTGTTATCATTATCATCATTATTATTATTATTTTTATTATCCTTGTAATCATCATCTTTATTATTTTTATTGTCCTTGTAATCATTATCATCTTTATTATTATTATTAACATTGTAAACATTATCATTAATGTCAATATTGTTATCATCATAATTATTATAAATTGATATTTTCATTATTATTCATATTAAAATTATTATTATTATTCAAAATTTGTGTGATTCTCTGAGGCAGGTTAAAGACAGTTTTGAGGTCTGCAGGACTAAATTCATATTTACCTTGAAATAGGCATCAATGTCATGGCAAGTCTGTTGACCTTTGACCAGCTGAATATTGCGCACGACCCTTGGCCCCAGGATGACCCCATCTTTAGCAAAGGTGACCCTTGAGGGAAGCCCAGTAGCAATCTTGTAGTAGTCCACCTCCAACACATGGTCCATACCTATGATGTGAAAGGGGGTGAGAGAGAGAGAGGAGGGAGGGGGGGGGGGGGAGAGAGAGAGAGAGAGAGAGAGAGAGGGAGGGGGGAGATAAAGAGACAATAAGGAAATTAGAGAGTGAGTGATGAAGACGTGTGTAAGTAGGATAGAGAAATGAGGAGTAAGAGAGAGAGAGAGAGAGAGAGAGAGAGAAAAGACCATGAATGATGAAGAGGTGAGACAGAGACAAGTGAGAAGGGAGATAGGGGGAGGGGGGGGGGGGGGAGAAAGAGGGCGAGAGGAAATAAAATGATACCAAAACAAAGTGATGAAGAAGTGAGTCAAATACAGAAATACGAGAGAGATAGAGAGAGAGAGAGGGAGAGACAAGGGTAGATAAAGAGACAGAAACAAATATATTTGTGCAAAATTCTGCTGTCCAAAGAATCACTTAAAACAACAAGAAAGTGCATGTTACACAAACAATTTATGAGCAGCTGATATGCATCTGTTAAAACAGCTTCTACATCGCTTCAGGATTGGTCTTTTTTGGGGGAGCGTGGAACAAAGACAAGAATATTCAAAGCCAGAATTGGAGGAAAGCTGGAATTCTTGCTGAGCGAAGAGTTTTTTTGTGATGAATGTAGTAGATGATTGACCATGACATTTTGAGGTCACAAAACAGTCTGGTTATACCAGTTCATAAAAATATATTAAAGGGAAATAAATAATAATAATAATAATAATAAATATTTATAAAGCACACTTTTCTAATTACTTACTCAAGGCGCTATACAAAACAAAATCCAACCTTGATAGCAAACTACTCTAAAAATCAGGGAAAGCAGACAAATCAGAGAAGTAGTCTGAGAAACTATGAATGAATTTGACAAAAAATGAGAAAGTAAATATTTTTTGAAAGCTGTAATCACTATAGGTATGGGCTCTTCAAATTGGCTGTATCAGTAATGTCTCTGTGATGTAAAGGCGGACAAATTTCCCATTCGTTCTTTCACACAAAATGACTTGTTCCAATGGTTGGATTGCCTTTTAATATGAAGTTAAGTACCAGCCATACATCATTACATTGTCTGGAAGCAACTGGATAAGGTTAATTTGGGTAAAACATAAGAATTGATGTATACTGTGAGGTTTTTTAATGATCAACAGAAGAAGACATTGACTCGCTCTTGCTGCAGATCACATACATGGCACACATGCATGTAGGTCGGTATAAGAGACTACACAGATATGTGGCATGAAAGTTTGGTCCTCTGCGGTACATGGGTGAAGGCTCTATACACTTTCATAAGCAAAGTCCCAGGTTCAATCCTTGCTTGGTGCTTATATCTTTGGACAAGGTGTTTTGCCCACAGTTGCCCCTCCAGAACAAGGCCCTAGCTGTTTTATTGATAACAAATTCTATGACAAATTAGCTGTCAGCCAATCAAATGCCACGGTTTCAGTAGCTTATTACAGTTATTGTAATTTGTTATTGATAACAAGTTTTATGACACAGGGCCCATTAAATGGGTGCCTAGCAATGCTGCGGTAATAATAATTACAATGCCAGCAGAAAGAGTAGCAATTAATACTGATGTTGCTACCCTGAATAAAGAAGACAAAATCAAAAGTACATTCTAGTACATGTATATCTACCTATTGTGTATGGTACAGAGGCTCCGGTATATTTGACGCAGGCTGTGAGGTGAAGACAGGTCGCAGGTCTTCCATTGAGCATACATTCTGCAAGGTTGGTGTTGACCAGGGTTGGTGTCAATGTCAGGAAAGCTTCCATCTCGATGACAGGTCGACTCCTGTTTGAGTATAAGAACACAGCAATGTATCTCAAGAGAGTGGGGCTTGTATAAAAAGACCTCCAATTTAAGACATTAAAAGTGATCTTGGATCGTTTGTTTTTTCCTGACTGCTAAGAAAGAATGTGAACGCTTGTAAGTACTGTAAGCAACCAGGGGAGCGCCGGCTTTAAATTCTCTCCAAGGGACTTGGTAATGAGGATTAACCAAAGGGCACTAGCATGTCAACTGGGTTTTGAACCCAGGGCCTCCTGGTTACAAGACCACTGCTCTACCACTGAACTACACGCCTCCATTATAGGCAGGTGGTATTTCTACATAGGTTTCATTTTTCAATGAGATGCACCGTTTGAAGGGGATAAAAAATGTGGTCTTTGTAGACAAGTGGTCTTTCTATACAGGTGCTTGCTAAAGCAAGTATGTGTGTTAAAAGGGGTACCGTACTTATATACAGGTTCATATACATTTGGTGCCAAAAAACCACAGTGAAAATTTCTTTTTTTGTGTGTGAATGAAGGCAAAGAGGGCAAGAAAAATGTATTTTTGTGCAACAAAGGCTTATGCATTCTCACGTATATTGGTTTTGTAAGATACTAAAATGTAAAGTGCATTACGATTAAAAACCCCTGTGGTAGACTGCATCATTTGTGAACAAGCCTCAATACAGGTTTGGCTGTAAGCGGCTGTATCTCAATATTAAAACGGAATCCATAACTCTGAACTCTATTACCACCCTAATTTTTCATAATAAAAAATACATCCATTTACTGATATCAATACATTAGTTATATTCATGTTGCAAACATATCCATTCCAGGAGATGTTCAACTATAGATATAACAATTATTTCATAGTCAAATATTTTCCATTTCTGAAGGAAATATAAAGAAGTGGAAAAATTAGTTAGAAATTAGTGCAAAATTCACATCTACCAACTATTTTCATAGCAGAGACAAATTAAAAAGGAAACTTCTGACTCACAAAAAGAGGGCAGCAGTATCATTCTCGTAAGCACCAACGACAATATCTGGATAGCCGTTGTTGTCCATGTCCATTCCTCCAGAGATAGAGTAACCAAATGAAACCATGTTGGTTGATCCAAGCAACCTCTGAAAAACATAAATCAGGTGATAATCAGTATTATATACCACATGACAAGATTCTAGGCCTCTGATTGGTCAAAACTACAGGAATGAAATTCGCTACTGACTTCTGGCCAGAATAGTAACAAATATTGACTGTGCATATGCGTGCATCGACAAGTCTACTCAATAAGATGTTTAGGTGTTTACTGAGAAAAGTAAGAACGCGTTTAAGTTGCAATATCTCGTTGGAGGAGCAATATTGGAGCTCACATTTTGGATACAGTATAGCTACATTGAAACACATACATCAAGAGCAAAACATATTTTGGTGATAGTACACTTTAAGGACATCAGGCAAACTTGTTCAAACTTTAATTCATTTAAAGCTCCACTGCACTACCTATAGCTACTTGCGCCCTCTATTTAGCAAACAATGCCTAATCGGTGACCGTTGGTCCTCTATGATCCCCTTTTTTCTTATGTTAATTGAGAGCTGATTTGATGAGATAACCACCTGTCAGTGACCATGCAGGGAGGTCTACTCCCTCCTGGCCAAACTAGTGCAGAGAGGCTTTAAGGACATCGGTTCAAACTTGAATTCCTTTAATAAGAAGTATACCTGACTATATGGTTTCCTGAGATGATGCTCTCCACCGAGATAGATGTAGACTGCCCCACGGCTGTAGTCTTCGTACGGTGCTCCGATGGCCACGTCTTCGTACCCATCTCCATTCAGGTCTCCTACTGACTCAATTACAGTTCCAAAGCGAGCCCCAACGGAATTACTGCCCATTAATTTGATATCCACTTTTCTCATGATAGCCTGTAATTAAGGACAGAACGATAGAAATGACGTATAAAATAGTTGATTGAAAATATAATTTGCCACGCATGTAGAGTGAGCTTACTTTGATTTATTGAGTCGTCGCATCGGGTCAGGTCGTCCCATTACGTGACCTTTTGTGAAAACATTATCGGTACCCCCTTTATTCACGAAATGTCGGGGGTAATGTTTGTGAAATAAACCCCTCTCATCTACAAATGGTCATCATCATCATCATCATCATAACTGCCACATTCATTATCATCATTATCACCATCACCACCAACATCATCATCATCATCATCATCATCATCATCATCTCAAATGCATCAAACATAAGAAATTATCATAATCATAATCACCACTACCTCAAATTTTAAATACTACAATGTTGTTTTCTCTCATTTTAAGTCCCAATTATCATCATAATCATATTATTGCTGTTGCCATGATAACTGTCTTACATTTCCATCGTTGATGAAGATGTAGACTCTGCCTTCGTCTTGGTCCTGTGAGTACTGCGGTGCCCCTACCAGCAGGTCTGTAAGCCCGTCATGATTGATATCCATACCTAAAACGGCAGCTCCAAAGTAGGTGTTCATCTAAACAAATATTAATAATAATAACAATGATAACAATGGTAATATTAGTATTAGTAGTAGTAATAATAACAATAATAATAATAATAATATCAACAATAATAATTGTAACAATATTGTATTCATGTAATTACAATGTCTCAATGCTATATTGTTTGTAACTATAGATGGCAGCATCAGAAAACAATGCGAGTGAACTTTGACCTATAATATACATTCCTGATCGTACCCTGCATAATTGGTGTCAACATGTTTTGATACGCCCACCGGAATCTGTTTATTTCTATCTTATAAGTAGAGAATACAAGTGTTTAACATGGTGGCACCGGTGGGATATTTGTAGCTGTAATGTACGCTATGTGTCGTGGTCGAGTGATTTAAGCACTTGACTTCCAATTCAAAGGTCGTGGTTCGATCCCCGATACGGCACTAATGTCCTTTGGCAAGGCATCAATCTCCATTTGCCACACTTGACCCAGGTGAGGTTAATGGGTACCTGGCAGGAATTAATTCCTTGAAATCCTAGAGCGCTGTAATGGCAGCTAGGCTAAAGCCAGGGTAATAATGAATGCGCCTCGGAATAGAATTTCTAGATAGACGGCGCTATAGAAATGCCTATAATTATTATTATTACTATGCAGGATAGCCAGAATGATATAGCAATGCAGGAGCTGAAGTAGACAGAAATAACTGTCTGGTATGGGTCATTCGTGAATAAAACTGCCATTTGTCAAAATATAGAGGCGGTCAGAGGAGCTAGATGTAATCTCAGCGGAACAACCGTCGATATCAGAGACTGAAGCTTTCGGTCTAGAGTGGCAGCAGCTTTTAAGCGAAGCACCAGTATTGATGTACTATATGACCCATGGGCGTAAATCCTTACGTAATACCTATTGTTCAGGGGGGGATGATCTATTCATTCATCCCCCCCTGAACAATAGGTATTACGTAAGGATTTACGCCCATGATATGACCAGACAAAGCCACTTGTCCTTCCCACTGATGCTAGTGCAAGGGGACTGGGAGCTGTTGCTTTAATTTTTAAACATGCAAATGAAAGGGCACTGCACGCAACAAAGGTCCTATGCATATTCACTGAGCTCTGTATTATAAGATACAGAAATTTGAAGCATATGACCCTGATGACATTACACTAAAGCCCCCCCCCCCAAAAAAAAAAAGAGCACCATAGTTTACCGCTGCAAATCGAAAAATAAAAATAGGCTTACATGTTGTTTATATGAATTAGCTATAAAAATTAAAGTTTTTCTGTGGATTTGGGAGCAAACACAAAAAATTCTGTTCACACTTACAAATTCCCCTTTGACGCTGGAGATAAGTTGAAAATTTTGCAAATTATAGATGTAAACGTGCCCCTTTTCATACGCCCTCGGAGCCCCTGTCACCCCCTCCATCGATGTGGGTGATACAAAATGGCCGGAGCTAACTGCATAACCTGCAACACAAAACGAAAGTAGACACTTTTTATTATGCACAGTTTTCATATAAACAATCAATACATTATAATAAAACATATATCAAATTAAAGAACATTTAATACTCTACCAACAGCAAATAGGATCAAGTTCTTAAACTTTCATTCTTGGACAGGCACATTAATTTAACTGTTAGAACCAAAATGCAGAATCTTTCACCATTGTTTTGTTCACACTGCAAAAACCAGTGAAATTTCTGCCGGTGTAAAAAAAAAAACACACACTCCAGAGGTGTTTTTTTCCCCTTGAGATTACCGGTAGTTCCTTTTTAATAGCAACTTTTGACGAAACACCAGGGGGGCGTTTCTCAAAGCCTTTTTTCAATGACAAATAACAAAAATCAGTGACAAATCTGCTGATATCCAATCAGAAGCAAGGATTTCAGTAGTTTATAACACAACTTGTCATTTGTCACTGATGACAAGTTTTGTGAAACACCCCCCAGAATGTGAGAAAAATCAACAAATTTTGCTTGCAGTGTAAACACAGCTAATATAGTTCTTTCATTGTAAGATTAGAACCGCCGAGAATAAAGAGGAAAGGTATTTCATTGCATTAGGGAAGGAAAAAAAGAATCTTTGATCAAGTGCACTTAAGAATTGAGTATTATTTTTTTGAAGTTGTACGGATGTGAGTTACCGGTACTTCAATATAAAGGACTTCAAACTTATACATTTTACCATCAAATGAAATGAAAGAAAAACAAATAAAAGTGAAAGTATCGTGCTCGATCAACTCTTTTATCTTCATTCTTTGAACATGTTCCCAAACTTTCGATAAACATTCAATTTCACCTTTTTGGTTGATGCTTTGAGAAATCCTCAACTGTTATGCTTTCTCTTACTCCTTTTTTATGATAAATATTTCCTTGTCTAGTTAGAAACTAACCACATCCTCATGGCTGCTAAGACTTTTAGAAATAATTCCTCATAAAACTCAATATTAGTCTCCAAATTCAATCATCATATCCACTCTTGTTCTTGAAAAATATTCTTGATTACACTTTGTATTGCCATAAATGCATGGTATAAAGTATTTCCTGAACATTTAGATGACACACTTCTTTTACAAAGATATCAATTATTTGTAAGAAGCTTAAATATCACATTCCTAGTCCACAAGATATTTATATTGAAAAGTGTACATCAACTTTAACATTAACAGTAACTTACATATATCTGTTCTTCTTTTCCTAGAAAAATAGCAATTCTGGAGTAAAAGTTCATTCCACAAATGTAACCAATAATCTGTAAAGTGCATCTGTAATGTCTGAGAAGTGCAATAACATTTCAAAAAACAAAATGTTTTAAATGTAATAATTTTATTATGAATCTAACATAATATGGTTATGATTATTAAATAAAGTTCTGTTCATGCCTTTTCATTTCAGATACATCACTACTAAGTGGAACAGAGAAACATTGAAATATAAAGGTATGTGCTGGAAACATGTTTCATTTATCCTCCAAAACGAAAATGAATGGATAAAGTCACAAATCATTTTTCAACTTTCCTAAAACTCAATCTCGTCTTGACAAAGAATTGGGAAAGTCACAAATCTTTGTCACTTTCTTAGAGATCTCAATCTATTGGTGTACAACAGTTGCAGTTAATATTGAGCCTGTCAAATATTACTAAACCTGGATTTTCCCCATTTAACATTCCAATTGACATAAGCAGAATGGGACAGGTCATTTGTTCACTTTCCTAGAACTCAATCTCTCCTTGAAAGGACTTACCAACATAGCTTTCATCCTTGTCCCCTGGAGGATACCAGTGTGTAACATCAGCCACGGTGGTTCCGCTAGATGAGATCGAAACGACACTTCCTGAAGAAAGAAATATAGCAAACACAGGTCTTCTCATAAGATTTATTGTAACAGTGAATTCTGTATATTAAAGACCACTCAAGGGAGACAAGAAAGGTGGTCCTTATAGGCAAGTGGTCTTTATGTACATGTTCCTTTAGTACAGGTTTTAATGAAAACTAATTTTCAAGGGAAATTAAAACCATGGTCTTTATGGACAGGTAGTTTTTCTATAGAGGTGATCGCTACAGCAGGTTTGACTGTAATAATATACCATTCTGGTATAGCACAGATTACATTTTTAATTCTCTATGCGCTTCCAAAGGATTTTGGATATGGCCCTGGCTTTAGCTCTGGCAATCGTAGCGCTAAGTGCATTCCAGGAATGACCCTACCAGGTACCTAATTGCTAAACCATGCTTGAGTGTAGCAAATGGAGGTTAATGTCTTGCCATAGGATTGCAGTACTGTGGCATGAATTTGATCCCTGTACCTTGTAGTTCACAGTCTGGAGACTTATCAACTAGACCACAACACCAATCATTTCTCGCTTATTATTCCCTTTGATTGGATTTTAAAAGTTATAGAGTTTAAAAAGATATAGTTTAAAAGTTCTGAAATAATACAAATCAATTTATCCTGTTTTAAATAAGGATACACTGGAAGATCATGTTATCAGTATACTTTAACACTATCTATAATAGATACATGTAGGCTATCTAGAAAAAAGAAGAAATTTGTTTCTGAAAGAGGACTTAACTTGCCCCAAATGCCCTAAATTCAATACTTCCTTTTGCATCTGCTAAAAACTTGAAGGGCTTTAACTCTAGGCAAAATAATATGAGTGAACACCATTGTGGATCTCAGCACATAAATTATCTCTCCAGACTTACCCCTCCATGCCAATGAGCCGACCGCCCCTAAGATGAGAGTGCTGCCGTCCATTGAGTAGGTCGCACTGAAGCCAGCCTGGCACCATCCGTGCCACGCAATCCCTTTGCCCTGGCTATCGGCTTTTATCTGTACCTCTGTAAACGAGCAACGGATAAAGAAAAATATCTTTATATTTTCTTCTTAAAAATTCATACATACATGAACTTGAGATTAATTACTGTTGCCAATCCAGGGGGCATCGAGGGCATATCCCCCCCCCCCCCCCAGCCAAAAAAGGGGAGAGGAGGATGGAAGAAAAGAAGAACTTATGGGTAATTATTTATCTGGCTTGTCACAGTATTTTCTGACTTCTTGCCCGCCCCCCCCCCCCTCCCCCCTCACCAGAAACAAGAGGACGAAAATACTTCTTTCAAGCCAAATGCAATATACAAGTGCTTGCCATTGAAAATAAGATAATTACAAGTATTAGCTATCATGGGATATCCTGACATAGTAAATATATATATTTTTTGTATCCCATAACTTTGACAAGTCAAATCAAATCTAAATCAAAGCCTTGTAAAGATGCCCTATTTAATATCATATACATTATGACTAGCCAGTCATCTTGATAATCATAAATGTGTACAACTTAGTAACTGAGTTCTAGACAAACACAAAATAAGCGAACTTAAAAAAAGAGTTAAACTTTGATATTTGATTCAGCGGAAAAGACTAACTTTCTTTTTAAAAGTTTCTGAAACATCACAATAAAAGCAAAATAATTTCTAATATATTTGTATTCTCAATTTTAGTCAGCATTATGGACATGAATAAACATCATATGGTTGGGTGTCATTCTTTTCTCTTTCTGTGGGAAAATCCATAATTGTTTTAAAAATTTGTACAAAGTATAAATTACAAGTATCACTTCACGCCTTTACTTCTACAAAACGTGGGTTTTTCTTTTTGTAATGTCATTATGTTTTACCCTTGTCGACAAACTTTATTGTTTTTGTTTTTTTCTTTTGGGAAATGCGTTTTGATTCCACATCCCCATTCAAAATGTTCTAGTGACACCCCCCCCCCCCCCGATCTAAGAGCAATCAAAATGTAGGATTCCTAATAATCAAGTATAAGGGATTTTTGTATCTTGTACAAGGCATCTGGTCATACTTGTGTAAAACCCATTAATAGGTCACGCGGGGGGGGGGGGGGGGTTCCATTAACTGATCTAGATATTTCAGGATATCCCCTGGCTTGTATTCTCGACATTTTACCTCCGAGGTACATGCCAACAACAAAACAGTTGAAGGAAATATACGATAAAATGACACACGGGCGATCGCATGCTCCAACCGTATGATATGACAGAAGAAACTTTGTAATCATAGGACAAAAGAAAAGGTTACTGTCAGTCTGTAAGCTTCTGTATCGAATAATATATATGTAAATTTCAGGATCATCATATATTCATATTTGAGAAATCGCTCTCCAAAAGTCTACAGAACCAGGAAGTTCTGTTAAAAAACCGAGAAAAATATATTCTGTGACAAAATACAAGACAACGGATACTTTCTTCAAGGGCCAATTGAGTAATTTCCTGGTTTACCCCCGATTCGATTGTTTCGTCAAAACAATAAATTTCCAGGTTTTTTCCCCTGATTTTAAAGGTTGCTGGGAGCCTTGATAATAGAATATGTCATAGTAATATAATCTTAATAAGGTTGGACTATCACAACGGCATTAACTATTTTAAAGCGATACTGAACTGGTGAACTTTCTGCCTATCGTACTTTTATTTTGCACAGCGCTCTCTCACGGTCAACTTGCCAACAGTGTGTGACCCAATACCTAATTTCCACTTCGCAACGAGGAATTCAAACTCTGCTCAGCCCTTTACAGTCATTTACGGTGATTGACTCTCCCTCTTACAGATCAGTAATACTTGAAATGTCTAATACACTAAGATGTATTCGTGAACATTTTTCATCTAACAAGTACTTTAAACTTTATAATATAACATCGAAATAAAGCAACCAAAACAAGATATAATTTTGTTTTTAAATATCATAGAAACTCCATCAATTAATTGAAATTAGGGCAAATGCAAGACAATACACAAGATAATCAAATTATCCGATCGCATAGACTTTCAAGAAATAACTTAAGGCCAATTTCCTTTTGTATTGTAGATTAAAAAAAAAAAATCATGTTGTGATGACGTAATGCGCGACTGTCATGCTCGTATATTTCAACAGATGACGGACAGGAATGTTGAAATTGCCTTCGGTATAGATTTCTCGAAAGTCTTTGCGATCTTGATGAATTATGTAGAAAATAATACCAAGATGCACTTATTTCTTATTCTCTTGCAAGCAAGTCATGCACGTACGAGGCGTAATCATTCCCCAAATTAATCAATCAACTTGTCAAGATTCAAACGTCCTAAACTTAATACTGGCCTGGAATATTTGTTATAACTCTATAATTAGGTAGGCCTATGTATTCAAAAGGAAAAATCTTACCTGTGTTGAGTGCATCAAGCAAAAGTACCATTACAACTTCAAAGTCCACAGAACTTTAAGGCAAGAATTCACAAAGGAGGTTTGTAGACAAACCTAAGTTTATGTGCGTCAAATGACGCGTTTCAGACCAAGGTTGTCTGAACCTTGGTCTGAAACGCATCGAAACGCGTCATAATTATGACGCACATAAACCTAGGTTTGTCGACAATCCTCCTTTGTGAATTCGGGCCTCAGAGTCGGAGATTCATTCAAACTCACGAGTCGGATGTTTTAACACGACCGTAAAGGCTTTCGATAAATCAACTCGAAGGCAATGTCAGTACTCTATTGCAAGTTCAAAACTGAGGAAACTGGTTTAATCCACAAATACCAGGGTCATATATCATGACTACGACAGCGGTTTTTGTCATAAAGCGTAAATCATCGCTATCTTTTCGGACCATTATATTGACACAAGTCAGCGAGAGTTCGCTTTTCTTGATAAAGTAATCGGCATAAATCATCTCGATTATCACAACTGTGATTTACGAGACAAACTCGACATTGTAGAGTTATTTCTGACGTAGGTGACAATTGGTCTGGAAACAGTTTTAAAGGTAGGTTGTGGATTCCCACATTATTTTCTTTAACTTCAATATTACATTGCAGACAGTTCGATATGCTGAGTACAGATTAGTCAACACAGGACCTGTCAATTTTATCGAATATCAACCTAACAGAAAGGGAAGATATATCACTGCATGTCATGGGCAATGATAAGTTCACTTTATTATACCACACTAAAATAACTTCCTAAATTATGTATAGGTACGGACCAACGTATATGTTCCGTCATAAAGCTTTCTATTTCACCTACTCTGTTTTCGAGAAACCAAAAATAATTGCACTTCATTCAGCCATTATTTTTTAAAACTACAATCATACATGTTCGACTTGTGAGAAGGGGTGTCGCTAGATCGAGGTGAGGTATAATGTGTCACACCCCACCTCCACTCAAAACATATATTTACAAATCCTTCATAATTTGGGGGCATATTTCCATTTTGGCGGCATCAAAGCATAAGCTTTTCTGTCAAATTAATTGTGTTGATGTAAGCGACACCCCTACAATCAGAGTGGTATAAGCGATGCCCCAATGACAATGTCCACATCCCGATGAGATTAAATGAGTCAGACAACATGCGGATCGTCGCTAGGTGTGCGATGGGACATCACTTCCCCCTCCACTAGTCAAATACATTCCAGTACCATTTCGGATTTTTTGGAAAATTGTCGTAAAGCTTGATTAACTTTTTTTCTTTCTTTTAGCTAGGTGGAAAGTTTAAGTTTTTCTACTAACCTGGAGACAAATTTAGTCCGACAGCCCTCCCCCCAAAGGAAAATGTCTAGCGACACCCCTAAAACACTCTGAGCCAAGAACATTTTCCTTAATTACCGACAGTATGGTGAAAGGCCGATCTTGTCGTTTATCAGATCGGTGGTTATGACTAAACGTATAGTCACACTCACCATGGAAATATTAACGTCTACCTAAACCTCAAGAAACACATGTTATGTTGTCAATCAGAAGTATTCCAAGTCAACATACCACTTACACCATTCCCCTTAAACCTTTTTAGAGCCTGCCTTGTATACCGTCATGTTTTTAGTTACAGATAAAAAGAGGCACTTCTCTCAGAATAAATCGTGATACGGGTATAGCGGCTTTGTACATGTCTACAAACCTCCTTCATAAACATCAGAGAAACTGGTGAAGCAATTTGCACTTGGGTAAACTGTGTTTCTTTTCAATAATATATGATTAATACTATTTGTTTCATTATGGTGATGATAATCCTTGTCATATGATAATTCACCTTTAAGCCCATTTCAACAGATCTACAGTACACTGCCAAAGTTAGATCTAGACAATTAATCGGTCGGTCATTAGAAAAATGCTTATGACTACAGGTCATTAGTATAGATAAATTGACTGCTATGAGAGGCATCGCTGTTTCTATAGGCTCAAGGGGATGTTACATCCTGATATGACCCCGAGGTGCGACGGGGCTTCCCGAGAGCCAGTATAGAAACAGCTATGCTTCGAAAATTATTTGGAATTTTTGGAGATATAAAAATGCTTTGTCATTAGTTCACTTTCAATAAACCAATACGTAAAAAGTACACTGTGTGAATAGCAAATATAGTTGTTCAAGGAATAGTGACCGGTGAATATCACACAGTGACAGAGGATAGTAAACCGGGGACATATCAAACAGGGGGCTGGTTGTCCTAGAATCAACTCACTCACGTTCGAGGCAAGGCCTTCTTTTCGCGACGCTGTGAAAGTTGAGCTCTGCGTCAATCTCATAACACACGCCGTTTGGAAAGATGACCAGAAACCTTGTCGCTGCGTAGAACTGGTTCGACCACATGTGGCCACACGTCTGCGATGAAACAACAAAATGGGTTCATCACCACACTTCCTCCGCCCCGAACCCCACCCCCTCCCGAGAAAGAGGAGGGAAAAACACTACAAAACAAGAGAATGTTTGGACCTGGAGGATTATGGATCGTAAAGGCGGATGTAAATGAAAATATTTGTCATACTCTTGAATAATAAATTTGTGGAACATGAAGCGCTTTGAGCATGTTTATGTAAAGGCGCTTTATAAATATCAATATGTATCTTTGAATAAATTAAATAAAAACATATAATTTTGGGATTAAGGAGAAGAGGAGGGGCGAAAAGTTTGATGACCACCACTTCGGGATAGCGAACATAAAGTACCTTTGTATATTTCTTTTAACATATGAGGAGGGGCGTTCGTTTTCCCACCTCTGTGAATCTGCTTATGGAATGGATTATGCTTTTTATTTTTATTGTAGATATTTCTTTTTTCGAAATGAAGTGCAATAGGACAGCGGTATAAATTTTGAAGTTAATATCTGCCTTCAAATAAACAAATAAAAATAACTAAACAAAATAAATACGTGAATAACTAAATGAATAAAACCATGAAGGTAGGAGGTGCGAAATGCTTTTGCCATGAACGAATTGTATCAATGAATATATTACGAAAGGAATCAATCGAAATTATAGAGAAATTATGTACTGAATGAATCAAGAATGAAATGTAATAACTAATACGATAAAAGATAGGATCTGCGCCAATCGAGTTGCATGAGTCTAAATGGAATAATTCGTGGGAATATACGGATATGAGATCTGATAACTATGTGCATGAGCTAGACAATGGCATACACTAATTTCTTACATAATGGAAACATTCTAATAAATGAACATTAAGTCATTCTAATATACTCACAACTCAACAATATTCCCTCCACTGATTTAGCTTATACTACCAGCGGCAGTGGTCTTCAAACCATATTTCTTACACTTATTAACGGGGTTTAAAACCAGATCATCTTAAGCATGAAGATATGAGGGGTTGCTATGGTAACAAATCATCACTTTTTCCCTCCACCATTTTAGCTTCCACAACCAACAGCACTGGTCTATCAATCTAGGATACATTGTGATAAACACCACAGGCCACAATATAGATAAGACAGCAAGGAGATGTACAGGGATTAAAACACAAGAAAACCAATATCGACAGCTAAATGTCATTACGAATGAATATATGCAATGATTTGGGATTCGAAATAAACGAAAAGTACATCATCTCGACAGCATTGGGGAATGTCACCACTGTGCACAGATACAAAACTACACGGCAAATTTATAGTTTCTGGAACACGTTCAAAATGGTATTACCTTCACTACAAACACAAACATAGCAAAGAGATAGAACTGCGACACAATTTGTAAGAAACCCGTATTTGCATAGATGCAGGGGAAATAAAGCAAAGAGGTATAACTTTTGACATAACCAAGTCATTGTTCTTGACGTAAATGGGTAATACAAGCATGAATATTATCACAATCACTACAAAGCAACCCCACAACCGATTCATTCACAGTAACTTGAGCAAGATTAGTTTAGAATCACATAATGGGATACAAAGTGTTCATCCAATTAAATCAACAGTCAGAAGTAGGAATAGGGATTTTCAGGACATTTTTAACTATAAACATGATAAACAAAATGATGTTCGATTTTTTTTTAGATGTTTGGTGTCGAAGGAGCGGCTATCTAAGCAAGATATGAAAACACCAACTTCATGAAACGTCGATATGTCATTGGGTAAACTAAAAGAATGGCAGCACATGCCTATCCAAATGTTTCATGACAAAGTGATGTCTGTCGAAAAGTCAACTCAAGGGGAAAATTCAACAACCCTGTTGTATTGCTAATAGAATCATATCCGGGTTATGGATTACCTTCGTACCGTATCAGGACAATTACCCCCTGGGCAATCACCCCCCGGAAAATTACCCCCCGGAAAACTACCCCCACGGACAATTACCCCCTGGAAATTTACCCCCCGGAGAATTACCCCCCAAGGACAATTACCCCCCAAGGACAATTACCCCCCGGAAAATTACCCCCCGGAGAATAACCCCCCGAGGACAATTACCCCCCAAGGACAATTACCCCCCGGAAAATTACCCCCCGGAGAATTACCCCCCGAGGACAACTACCCCCCGAGGACAACTACCCCCCGAGGACAATTACCCCCCGAGGACAACTACCCCCCGGAAAATTACCCCCCGGAGAATTACCCCCCGAGGACAACTACCCCCCGAGGACAATTACCCCCGAGGATTTTAATTTATTTATGACGGAATAGATTTGTTTCGTACAGGGGTTGTGTATAAACATATTTGCAATAATCATATTTAATTATATTTCATGTGAATGTATGAGAAAAAAATTGTTAAGGAAGAGTTTTCTAGTACTACAGTGCAAGTAGGCGGGGAGCTCACAAGACACGCCACGGAGTTGCATATTTGTGTTTGCACCTTCAACAAATCATAATTTTCTAATTTTTAATTGGTGAAACTTCTTCAAACTCTAGGCCACACTGTAAAAAAATAATAGTCGAAATAACTCAATAAAATTGAGGAAAAGAATTGCCTTATTTTTATTAAGTAAATATCACCTACGGCATCTTAAGTAGAATTTACTTATTTTGCTGAATAAATTTTTACTCAGTTAAATCGAGTTACGTTAACGTAAATAATTTAAGTATTGTAATCATTTTAGATAATTAAAAAAAAGCTATGATAGGATTACATATTGCACGATTTGGTACCCATCTAATCTAACAAGTAACATCCACTAATCATTCACTACTTCTATTTAAGATTAATCACTAATCACTAACACTACTTCTATTTACATACGCTTCAATTCGACACATATTGAAAGGCTCCAAATTTTATATATACTTGATCGTAGCATCTTAAAAGGAAAATTGGTTGACAATTTCCTGAAATATCAAGTTTTGATTTGTTTTGCACTGGGTAACAATTAAAAATTGTCTTGTCTTTGCTTAGCCATGTTAAATGAATTAGTAAATGTTTTAAAGTCCTTAAATTTTCATTCAACCACAAAAAAGGAATTGTTTTATTTAAAAAAGAGTTTAATTTGGTCTTAATGAATATTCATAAATTATGTAAATATTTCTATTACGCACTGCATCGGTCCTTACTTTAAAAAGATAAAAATAATCAACATAAATTGTTTGAGTAATACGTATAATTTCTGATTTTGAGTTAAAATTACTAAATAATACAAGCTGAAATTACTTAAAGTTCTTATGTATTTGATTTTACTTAAATATTCCACGTATGTTCTACTAAATTGAAAGTTTGAGTTAGCAAGACTTAAATTTAGTGCGTAAATGGCAAAACTAATTGTTTTCAAGTAAATTCTACATGGAAAAAATACGTAAAAATTACCAATGAACAAATTCTTTTTCACAGTGCATATGAAAGCTAGAAACATCCACTACCTCCATTCCATCCTTGTGAAGTTTGACTTAATATGCCACATGTATTGAATCAAAGTCAATTGCCAGAAGACGCATGTATCAAATCAAAGTACGGAATTTACATTTCTTAGAAATTTAACAATACATTGCGCGCAGATGAGTACGCGTTACAGCCAGTCTCCCCCAAAATGGCACAACAAAGACATTAGGATGTAAGATTTCATTATTTATGCATCCTCTGTAACTTTTCTAATCAGCTGATCGTATATTTGTCTTTGTATGTATAATGGGCCCTCATCCATGATCTATTCCAAAATTAAGGTTTTCTTCATGTTTATAGATGTAATGTAATGTATACATATATATATATATATATATATATATATATTTCTGTTGTCATGGTGAACTAAAATATGTTTTCTTGTACTGTAATTTATTTTGAAATAAAAATTGCAGTCAAGTTAAATATATGGTATGCACGGTGCCATATTAAAAGAAAATAAGTATCCGCTCTCTGGTACATTCATCTCAATGATTTTGTAATTCCAGAGCAGCGTTTTTCAACTAGGGTGCCGCAAGAGAATGTTAGTTACATAACTACATTTTTTTTGGAAAACGTTGATTTTGTGAGGAAAAAAATATCGGAAACGGTAAGAGTATTTATTTTCATGAGAAAAAAAAATGTAACAAAAATAATAAAATGTCTTTCTTCCTCGCTCGCTGACAATATTTTGCGAATATATATCTTTTATTTCGAAATTAAATTGTTACCACACTCTCATTATATTTATAAACATGATAAATCAAGGCAACGAGAGGCCCGAATATCCTCATATTCGTGTATCAAGGTCATGACCGAATATATCACTTCATATTCGTGTACATTCGGCGGCGAGGTGCCCGCATACAGTATCTTAAATCTTTTCTAGTGTGTTGATTACAACATTATGTTTTACCATTTTGAAAAAATCTTGTCCTTTTTTTTTCTTGCTCGTTCGATAAATCAAGAATCAAATGTGCCCATACGTGTGTACATAGCACTTGACGAGTACCAGAGTGATGCAAAATAAATAGTTTTCATTTAAGAGGGCACTGTGTCTAACAAAAAAATTGAAATAACGCTGCTCAAGAGAAATGTATTTTTATGCATTTTGAGACGCGCTGGACAATTCCCTAAAACTTACATTCTTCGTAGAAAACAGCAACTACCAGGTGTTGCATACATTATAGTTAAAGGAAAATGTGTAGTAATGAGGATGATCACGCGTAAGTATTTGAACGAATGTGGGTTCATGCACGGGATTGTATGGGCTCGTAGCCTTCACAACATCTCTCAATGTGTCAGATCGTCTTTTGCTATTGAATCCTGATTGTCCTCAAGGGGGTGGGGGTAGTTGTCCTCGGGGGTACATTAGTTATCCTCGGGGCGGGTAATTGTCCTCGGGGGTAATTTTCCAAGGGGGGTAGTTGTCCTCGGGGGGGGGGGGGTAGTTTTCCGGGGAGTAATTGTCCTTCGGGGGTTCTCGGGGGTAGTTGTCCTCGGGGGGTAGTTGTCCTCGGGGGGGGGGGGTAATTGTCCTCGGGGGGTAGTTTTCCGGGGGGTAATTGTCCTCGGGGGGTAGTTGTCCTCGGGGGGTAATTGTCCTCGGGGGGTAGTTTTCCGGGGGGTAATTGTCCTTGGGGGGGTAATTGTCCTCGGGGGGTAGTTGTCCTCAGGGGGTAATTTTCCGGGGGGTAATTGTCCTTGGGGGGTAATTGTCCTCGGGGGGTAATTCTCCGGGGGGTAATTTTCCGGGGGGTAATTGTCCTTAGGGGGTTATTGTCCTCGGGGGGTAATTCTCCGGGGGGTAATTTTCCGGGGGGTAATTGTCCTTGGGGGTAGTTTTCCGGGGGGTAATTTTCCGGGGGGTGATTGCCCAGGGGGTAATTGTCCTAGAACCCCTTCGTACATTTCAAAGTCCTTTTCGAAAGTCTTGTGACGTTGTTCGCCTTGACAAGGAGAAAAAACGCGGCAAACATGCTAACACAAAAAGGACAGAATGACCACGCGTGCCTTATATTCACATACCATATTTATCTATGAAAAATACAAAGAAGGAGTAGTGAGAAATAAGGGGACATGGTGACATTACAGAGATGCAATAACACAAGGGCACGTTGTAGGAACGTCGGAAGTTATTCACATCAAACACAAAATGTACAGCAGTGGGTTCAGGAGGCACAAGGGCTGATCGGGAATTTGTGGAGCTACTTCTATATATTCCCTCTCCTCTGATTGAGAGAGAAAACAAAATATACAAACACAGCGTCACCATAAACAAGGGGACCAACGTAGACTGTATCTTTGAAACATGTTCACGTAAACGACAGTCAAATCGTGCATCACATGCTTATCATTCTGTAGATTTGATATTGAACATTGTCTTGTTGGAGAAAACATGGGATTCATAATTTAGCAAAAGTAATACACTTCATCTCTACTTGCACCACCGGACCACTTTCGACTGATATTCTATTAGCTAAAGTCTCATGCACAAACTACAGACATCGTTTAGGTGAAAGCCTAAGACCAGCATGCCTCCGACATAGCACCAGGCGACATGCTCACAGGCCAGCGCCATGAATCCCTATATCATTCATCACGAATGCTTCGCAAGATAAAATATCTTTTTTAATGTAGGTTATTAAGCTTACTTACCGGTAAGTAATAACAGTTAGCATCGACACGTTCTTCGAGTGTTAATTTAGGAGAGTAGACATCCTCTCGTTAAGGAGACAAATTAGAGTTCACCTCATTTGGGAGTTTAATCCACTCCAAAATAAGTGGAATCCACACGAAATTACTCTTTTTGAACATGGATTTCCATTCCAAAATACAGTGATCTATTATAAGGACTAAAACAGTGAATACTCCTGTATTACAGAGTACATTCGGGTATCCTCTCTTAAATAACGAGTTAAAAGAAATATAAATCTCAGTTATACATTACCTTGATAATTATGTGTTCATAATGTCCATCCTTTTATCTACCCGAAGATCATTGCATGCAATATTTCTATTTGTATTTTAAAGTGTAATCATTACCAAAACGTGTTTTACTCTTGATGCAATGGGTTCTATGATGTTGTACTGTATTCTAGCTATGAGCTTCAAATATAACTTCCACAAAGAGATATTGCGATTTGAGCACATTCTGAGTTAAATAAAAAAGGGGCTCGCGCGGAACCCACGTCGAACTTGGGTTTCGTGCGAGCCGTATACGCGGGGTTTCATGTTATCCCTTATTTTCTTCCAGAAAATGTTCATTCCAAACGGTATAAACTATTATGTAATCAAAGACATATTTCCCCATCCCCTCCACTAATCTACCTAAATCTGAATAACTATCCACAACGTTGTCAGTTTCCTAAAGCCATAGCTCTACAGTTTGATTAGACCCCCCCCCCCCCCAAAAAAAAAAAAAAAAAAAAAAAAATGTCTGCTTGGACGAGACTTTTTTTTTTTAGACGCTCTCCTCCAAAGGATTCGATGAAGCCAGACGTAGACATTCCGTCTACAATTACTTACTTATGAAAACATTCTCTCTAATAATACCAACAATATTATTGTTTGCCATGAAGCAGACGCTTATCTTTATGATTCTGAACTGAAGATGCAGGACCATCATCATGGTGAAGTACGAACAAGTTTTTGTGACCACTGTGCCAACTATAGAACTTACCATGCATACAGGGCCTGGTCTTGTTGACCGTCGTGAAGTCCAACTCGCTGTCGATCTCGTAACACGCCCCGTTCACGAGAATGACCTCGACCGTGTTCTTGAAGAACTCATTTGACCATTTATGTGCGCATGTCTGTGGATTACGTCACAATTTGTTTTATGGCAGGCGGGAAAAGGGGAAAAGGTGCAAAATACATGAAATCATAAAAACAAAGAATCTAAAACAGGCAAACTAAAAATAACGAGGGGAAAATGTGTTTAGGGCTTATTTTAAACCAACCAATTATTTTGTAAATCTATGTCTCAGCCTCTTGGCCACATCCAGAATTTATAAGTCATAATATCCACTATTTGGGAAAGCGTGTTAACACAGGCTGTTTAACATTACATTGTGAAGTTTTACAAAAGTTTTAATGTACCACAAAAGAGAAATCGTGGTCCAAGCTTTTCGATACACTATTTCGTTTATCGACCAACATTTTCAGATTCTACACTATTATAACTATAATTTATTATAAAAATGACTGCTAATAGTGTTTAAGCAAACTTTTTAACTTCGAAATTCAATGCTGTCTGCTTAAGAAATCATCGATTTTGGAACAAGTAGTAGTTAATGAACCCCACAATAATATACCCGACATCAAAAGATGCGTTAAACAATAGGTTAGAGCGGTGTAAACTAACTATCTACCATTGTTAGAGTGCTGTGAATTTTGTATTAGATTGTGAAAACAAAAACATTATCATGTGTGTGAGTTGTGTCGGTAGAAATTCATTAGACATTTTGTTAAACAATAATGGACAGAGGGAAATCAGCATAATATTTATCGAAATATAAATAGAATTACCAAACTACGTCATCAAAGAAACTGGATGACAAGTCGGATTTTAAAAGAGGAAGTCTCATGTCTTATGTCTGTTGTTAAAACTAATTATGTTCCTTTTAATTAGGGAGGGGTGATAATTCCTTCCGGACTCCTGGTAATTTTACAGATAAAAATCAAACCTCAAATTATGCTTGGGGCAACTGTTTGTCAAAGGGAATTGAATATTCTTTTTCAACAAGAACTGTCGATTTACAGACACAGCTTGCAAAAAGAATGCATAGCTCATGGAGTAGAACTAAGTCATTTATGTGCATATTAGAAGAGCAGTTCTTTTTTAACATCTATTATTCATATATTAATTTGTAGACTGTTGCAACAAAAGTATGAAATTAATGTTACATGTATGACAGTAAACGAGACGGAACCAATGTGCTATTAGCTTTTAGATTTTGTGCTGGAAACGAAAGACGAGGCTTTGCCTTGAAAAATAGAAGGAAAAAATACCGCCAAGTAAGATTCCTATGAAAGAATCAACACCAAGTTACCTCTCTCTACTCTAGTAATATGCGTAAATTATTGTTTTACCTTCTATTTCATCCATTAATATCTGTTAGTGTTATGTCACAATTTTAAGGTAGATTTGAAATTTATATTACGGATGTACTTCCCATGGACTGGGGTAATAATGATTCCAATTTAAATCGATTAGAAACGCTGTATCAAGCACTTTACAAATATGAGTATAAATTGCGAGTGATGCAATTGTTGGTTACTGTTTCACAAAGTCAGTTTGATATGGCGTGTTTAATAGCTTTGCTGATGACATCATCATTGATTGCAAACATGCATACATCATGTAGACCTATTGGTAATTAATGCAAAGCGAATAGCAAGGAATTTGATCACTATAACATCTTTTCAGCAGGTTTATGTTGTTTATTAATAAACATTTAGATGCATGCCAGATTGCGATTAGGTTATGATAATTGAATGTCAGTGAAGTATAGATATTAGCTTAGAGTGCTTGTTTGAAGAAAACTATCAATCTATTTCATAATTTCGTGAAATGTGTTATGTGATAATTTTATCGGCCAATCCAGTCATGTGTGAGCACCAATTCATGACAGATTTGAGATTAAACGTCAATTACTAGAGATTATGTCGTTATAAAAATGTCATTAAATAGGGTGTCTACTTTTATTTTTCTATATAATAGTGTCGCCAACGCGGTCCCAGGGACTTTCGATAAAGGATAATTTCAATACCATTTTAATATACATGTATTATATGAATCATATTCGGATAACGAGATACAATGTACATTACTGTAATAATGTTTTTTTTCTCAGTAGTGCTGGAGAAGGCTACTCAAATTGTTCAAAAGTCTTTATGATTTTTGTACTTTAGAAGAAAAGAAAGTGTCCTACTTGTCTGGAATATAATATTTCAGGAAAAACATCTGATAAAAAGAAGAAGAAGAAAAAAAACTTTCTATAGGACCTTGACCGTTTCAAGTCGATTTTGGGAGGACTTTGTAGTAGGCATGTGAACATCAAACTTACCGTCCAAATTTAACCCTTTCTATAACAAAGTGTGCAGTGCGAGGTTCCATGCAAAACATTTCAGTTAGAGGAAACATGCAAGAAAAATTTAGATTATTGCCAAGAGGTGTGAATTCATATGTTATTAACGCACTATACTATAGGGTATTTTGAATTATTTGCTATTATTTTCCATGGTGACAAGAAATAAACAGGTACTGCATTAATTGGTGCAACTGAGAGACTCTCATGGAGCTCATTTAACTGATTTAATACAAAACTCGTGTTTCCCATCATTTAAATAAGAAATTAGTCGTACGAAGTACGCTTCATTGATGCCCAAAAGTGGCAAAAGGCATCATTTTGTGATTAATGTGCCAAACATGCATGATTTGTATAGCTAGAGATTGCATGTCGTTTTTTTAAATCACTTTTATCATGATACCAATGTATATTTAAGTATAAGAGGAGTCCGATAAAACAAAAATCAAATAACATCACTGATCTAAAAGTGCATTCGATAACGCAGATTTCCACACCTTATCAGCAGAAGGTCCGAACATTTTGAAGTTAGTGACACAATCCACAGACATCGAAACAAAGGTGCGCTCTAAATGGAAATCCACTCATTAAAGAGTCATCTAAGAATCACTTCGTTTTTGGAGTAGAAGTCCACAATAAATAGTGGAATCCCTTCCCAAAAGATTGATTCGTACAGTACCACTACTTTATAATATATTTAATTTTAGATTGGAGTGGATTCAACTCCAAACCGAAGTGATCCCTAACGTGACTCTTGAGAGTGGATTTCTACATCTATGTATTAAGACAGTGATTACTCATGAGACCAAACATGCAGGACAAGAGTCGAGACACAATCATGCAACGTTACACAATCCTTCAAGACGGACAGCGTGGGCAACGACACGAAACGAAAGTGCCAAGCTGACACGAACATTCAGGAAGATGCTGGGCAAAGACATTGGATGGTGCCAATCATCGTGCAAGACCAATCTTCGTGCAACACTCAGAACGACTTGTTGGGCCAGAGAACCACTTGCCCAAGGCAGAAGGAGCAACACGATGCAGGATGATACCTGGCTGATTCACCAAAGCCGAATTCGGACGGTCCTAAGAGCTTACTTTATCACTCTATAAATTCCAATTCATTTACACTAATTCAACATCCCTCCAAGTAATGGGGTTCCCCAAGGATCATACATCGGTACTCTCGTGTTCCAAATAGTTAATGACATCATAGCCTATGCAAAATGCCATATTCGGCAAGCTAAAGGAGTGCCTGATCTTAGTGGCAAGTCTTCTGATCTGTTTCGGTAAGTTAAGTCAACTGCCGAATATGACTTTGGGATAGATAACTCTTAAGTTCTTTTACACTCACTTCGAATGTTGCATAATGTTAACAGCTGAAATCTTAACAGAGCTATGATTGAATTTCGGGCACGCCCTACGGAGTGACGTTAAATTTATACAGAAATACAAATTTGCCTCAAGCCCTGACACTGATTTTAACTTATTTATGCTTTAGAACACCCAAAACCCAAGTCGAATATCAAATTAAGAATTTCCGCATCTTGGAAGCATGCCTAGATCGGTAACAGGCAATATTATAGACTTACCACTGAGGCAAGGGCGTTGCTTAGTGACCGAGTTATAGTTAAGTCCAGCCATCACAGTGTAGCAAACACCATTGGGAAGAAAGGCGTCGTTGTAGTAAGCGTTAGCCCATAGGTGCGCACAAGCCTACAGTTGAAGATGGGGTGGTCGTGGTGTTGGGGTTGATGATGATGATGATGATGTTGGTGGTGGTGTATGAGCGGGGTGGTGGTGCGACAGTTACCAAGGGAACACGTTGATACAAAGGGTACAAAGGAACACATTTAGGGTAGGGGAAAGAAGAGATTCGTAATTTGCAAGAGTGTATCTTCTTTTTCTTAAATTAATTTTGTTTATAAAGGATTTTTAAAACTTTCTTTCCTTTTTTTGTTAAACATCCATGCACAGCGCTGCTCAGAAAAGAATGTGTTCTTGTAAGCGTTATATAGTAAAAAGAAACATATTTAGGGTAGGGGGAAAGAAGAATTCATAATGCAAGATTGTCTCGTTTTACTTTTATTTGGTTTACACATGATCTTTTGTTCCCCTTTTTGGGGACCCCATGCACATATATTTCCTCGGAAAAGATTGTATTCTTGTACACGTTTGAAATACCTGTCGTTAGGATGCCAATACAGGAAGCATTGTTAAACACTTAGCATTGATACAAATACAAGAATACAGTCACTAATGAGAGTATATTGCATGACATACAGCACGAACAGGTGTAATTGTTAAATATCAAACGACATCTATTACAACAGCATGATAAACAAGCAATATAATGGGTATATAGCATGCATTACATTATAATATACATATACACTGTAATGACATTTTACAATATTATGACGCAGAATATATTATAAAGCGATAGATTGATGTAAACACATAGCACTACACGAATAATGTCTAGCAATCCATACAGAAGAAATGAACATATTTTTAGCATTCAAGATTGATGAACTCAATAATTCACAGATTCACACAGAGGTTAAAACATCTATAACACAATGTAATATTGGTAAAACAAACTTGACAACGATATGAGATTCGGGGTGCAGTCATCAATAAATAACAATTTATTTTTAATAATCGTATTCGACTGGTTTAACATATGGGGCATTTTTTTACACAACATTGGAATTTAATAGTCAAACGAAATTACAATCATAAAAATGATATCTCCTTGGTCCTCATTCCTTCTCTTTTTAATCCAAATTAAGCCATTCTTAACTGTTGAAAGGTATAATGATACAACGCAAGATATTAATTGTATTTTTCTTGATTTTTTAAATCTTTGCATCTCAGATGTAAACACTAATGTTCAATGAATTTAATTGATTTCAAGAATATGAATCGTATTAACCATTCCCATGTCAAAGAAAAAGAAATTGTAAATAAAATTTTAAAATGTTCGTCAGAATCGTCACTCAATATCAAATAACGTGTAAATTGTTATAGATGAGTAGTTAAGTGTTACAAACTATGCATTTTATATTTTTGTTTAAATTCTATTTCCAAACGATTTATGACCCAAGAGCTTTGATAAGAGGGGTAAAGGTGGGAGGGGGTGAGGTGGGGTGAGGTGGGGGTGACCGGATGGGGTAAAAGGATGGGGTGAAAGGATGGGGGTGGCTTACCGTGACTTTCCCCGTCCTTCCAATGTTCTGTCTGGTGAGGGATACCCCTAACCATTGGTTATCTTTAGCATCTTTGAAATAAGGGCGGGCGTTTGGGGCACTTCGCTCGTTTCCTGAGGAGAAAAAACAAAATACATGGAAGTTTGAACACAAGGAAGTTTGAACACAGAGGTTCGTATTCTATCAATTCAGTTGAACCCGACCTGGGCTCTATGACCAGGTTTAACGAGAGAAAAACTTAGACCTAAGACAATTTTCTTTTGTTAAACCCGGTTTTGAACAAAAGCTCAACGCAGTGTTTGGATGTTGGGGTAAGTTTTAATTAGTATACGAGCAGAGAGCATAATAATAGAGGAATATTAAATGTGTAGGAGAAAGAGAGCAAGTCATAGAAATGTGAGAATATTCAAGGATCGAGAGAGAAAACACACATGATTACGGCGATTTAAGTTGGTCTCGTGATCATGATGATTCTAAAACCTACTAATACACAAGTGTTTCCATTTGACGATATTGATTATTGACGACTTCTTTCCCGATGAAACTACATGTCCAGAAGTCAACATTGTGTTCTTGTTCAACCTTGCCATAAAAATCATAACAATACTAAGTAACATAAATAAATGTATGCATGCTAAACAGAGGCTCCCCCGTTCCTGCATATGTCTATTGGCAGCCGAAGGCACTAGCATCTTCAGAGAGGGGACCTGCCCTACTACATGGATGAAATTTGATGGGGGAGAGAATATGAGAGGGGATCATAATTTTGACAGTCCCTCCCATCCTCTCTTTCTTTCTCTTCTAGTACCGCCGTTCCATGATTGGATGGGGGAGGGGTGGGGAGGGGCCTCGTGTCCCCTGTAACTTCACGACTGTCTAAAGCATGCGGGCTCCCACTTAGCCGAGTTGTATTAGCGAGTTATGGCGAGTTGTGGTGAGTTGCCTCAAAGAATAACTCGCGAACAATTCGGTATGGCTTAGCGTAACTCCTTACAACATTCCACGACTCTCCTCGAAGTCGAGAGCAGTTCCACAATTTTGGACATGTTCAAAAAAAATTCCCGATTCGTTGTTATTCGAGGTGAACTCGCCTACACTCGTAATATACACGCATTACTCGTAACAAGCTCACACTGCACTCTTCATAAGGTGGCGAGTTGCTTCGAGTATATTACAAGTGTTAGACAAGTTCACCTCGAGCTTCAACGAATCACCGAACATTTTGAACATGTTCAAAATTTTCACTGATTCGTTGTTACTCGAGGTGAATTCGTTGTTACTCGAGGTGAACTCGCTTACACTCGTAATATACTCGCATTATTCGTAACAAGCTCGTGCTACATTCTTCATAAGGTGGCTAGTTGCTACGAGATATGAAGAGTGCAGCGCGAGCTTGTTACGGGTAATGCGAGTATATTACGAGTGTAGGCGAGTTCACCTCGAATTACAACGAATCGGGTAATTTTTTTGAACATTTTCAAAATTTTGGAGCTGCTCGCGACTTTGGGGAGAGTCGTGGAATGTTGTAAGGAGTTACGCTAAGCCATACCGAATTGTTCGCGAGTATATATTGCGAGTGCCTCTTTGAGGCAATTCACCACAACTCGCCATAACTCGCTAATACAACTCGGCTAAGTGGGAGCCCTGCTTTAAGGTTGTCAGTTGCAGATGGATTCGTGTGTAGTCAGTGACCTTTCGACCATTTAGAGAGAGCGGACGTCGGCTATGTCAGGGGAAAGATGTTCGGAAGTCGGGCAGGAATCGCTCCTGTTCTCTCTAGAGGTTACACCACACTACTCCAGACATGACTCGTCTACTCTAAACAGACTGATATGACAATGGGGCTACAACGTGATGATTCAAACAGTAGGTTCGGTTGCAGCCTGTTACTAGGGACTTTTAGATTGAGTGGACGCGAACGACGTCAACGTCCACTGATCATGCGTGTCCATGGCAAGCCGTTTTAACATTCCTATTGCTTGATATCAAGAATTCAATTCTTGATATCAAGAAATGATTTTCTGTTGTAAAGCAATCCTATTTCTTGATATCAAGAAATAGGAATAAATGTTAAAACGGCTTTCCCATAGACATGCATGACCAGTGGACGTTCACGCCGTTCTCGTCCAAGTCCCTACTGTTAGCACAAGATGTGTGAAATTTAGAACACAATCGCCTTCGAAAGAAAAAAAACCTATACGTTGATATGGTAATGGGTAGTCTAGACATTAGTTATCGACTCTAAATACACTTATATGACACTGGGGCTGATGCAACGTGGTGATTCAAAACGTAGGTTCTGTTGCCACAAAAAAGTGTTACATTTAGAACACGATCTCCTTCAAAAGAAATAGATTAGCTGGTGTAAGAATGGGTAACACCGGGATACTACACGAATGACTCGTCTACTCTAAACAGACTAATATGACAATGAGGATAAGTGCGTCATAATTCATACAGTAGGTTCTGTTGCATCCGAAAAGTGTAAATATTTAGAACACGATCTCCTTCAAAAGAAATAGATTAGAGAGGCTGGTGGGGTAATGGGTAACACCGCGATATTCCACGTCTACTCTAAACAGACTGATATGACAATGGGGATAAGTGCGTCATACTTAAAAGCTGAAAAGTATAAGTTCTGTTGCAGACTATTAGCGAAAGAAGTGTAACATTTTTAACACGGTCTCCTTCCAAATAAATAAATTATAGGCTGATATAGTAATGGGTATCATCACGATACTCTAGACATGACTTCCCTACTCTAAATAGACTGATATGACAATGGGGATAAGTGCGTCATAATTCAAAGATTAGGTTCAAATGCATCCGAAAAGTGTAAAATTTAGAACTCGATCTCCTTCAAAAAAAAAAAATCATAGGCTCTGATAAGGTAATGGATAACACTGCGATACTCTTCACATGAGTTTTCTATATATTCTAAACAGACTGATATGACAATGGATCTACGAGAGTCATTTAATTTAAAAAGTAGATGTCTTCTCCTATGCAGGCTATGGGCCACTTGAAACTGTAACGCTTCGAACACGATTTCCACAATTTGTAATGGTAATTAAAACTTTATGACACACATTGATTTATTTCCAAGGGCTAACTCTATGACACTCAAGTCATGAACTATCTACCCTCAATAGACTTATATAGATACATGTATGACAATGGGGCTACAAGTGATGATTAAAATGTAGGTGTCTTTTCGGTAAGAGGCTGTTAAAACAAGCAACAAAACTGGGATAATTATTTTATTATAATTTCAACCTTCATGATGTTAAGCGGTTATTAGTTATTACAGGGGTGGAATACCCAAGGAGTGACTAAAACCTGACTAGGAATGTCTGATATGATTTGTCGAACCTAAACAGACTAATGTCCGTGTTTACTTGGTGGCCTTGATAGACAGGTAAGACTAAATTGTCTTCCTAGGTTCCTTATCTCTGACATCTAACTTGACCTAAATCCAATTTGCTCCAGAAAAGTGACCCGTCTACAACGGCCACTTTTGCCAGTTTTTGTCTGATGGCCTTATAAACAAGTTTCACTGTGTAAAGTGTAAACCTATCTATAGTGGCCACTTTTTTTTGTTTCCATTTGGCGGCCTTATTAATAAATAGACAGATTTTTACTCGGGTAGCTTACCTCTGTCATCTAATTTGACCTCGACACATATTGGCCTTTGACCTTGTATCATAGGAATGTTGCACTTGAAGATAGCTCCTGGTCTCTGTATGGAAGGCTGGTACTGAGAATTGGACTTGGGTGCACCTACCAGGACCCTGGGAAATCAAAGAAAGTAAGAAATCATGAATGTTTATCTAGAAATTTTAAGAAACTCATATTCAACGTTTCTTTGTTTAGTACATGAAACACAAAGCGAAACTTCGCGCGCAAACAATATTTATAAGATACACTCAAATCAGTTGAGTTCAGTTTTAGTTAGGGACATTGCTAAGAGTAAGACTGTCCCTAGTCCAGTTCAAGAACCCTCTGTCCACACACAACATTTTCCGTGATTAGTCATGATTAGCTATACCGTTTCGCGATAGTGATACCGTTTCGCGATAGTTTTACGACCAAAATTGTAGGTGTGGACGCTCACTAACGATACGTCGTATAACGAAACTAGTCTAACGAAACGCAGGTTTGGGCATCGTTTCGAACTGAAACTCGATAAAGAATCACGCCTAATCACGGACATTTTGTGTGTGGACGGAACTAGTCTAACTGGGCGGGGCTTAACGTGACCTCGAGCGAAAGGATTATGAGCTCTCATTTCTGCTTCCAGCTGACCGCTGCGCAGCCAGCTGATTATACATAAATATACTGCATGCATTGTTCCAGTGGCACAGTCAATGCAAATACTAGTACTAGTGGTGCTGCACATTGTTTCTGTTTCGGTTTCGACTGCGCAGTAGCAAACTGCGCACCTATACGACGTTTCGTTATAGAGTTTCGGGATAACCTATTTGTGTGTGTGGACACCCTGGAATTTATTTGATGATTCTTTAGTGACGACGTTTCTTGTGTGTGGACATCCTGGAATTTATACGATGATTCTTTATACGACGTATCGTTATAGAGTTTCGGGATAAATTGTTTTGTGTGTGGACACGCTGGAATACAGATATTTACTGGGAATCATCCCACCCCTTTTCGGAGGCAGGTCATTGACCTCTATACCTTCCTCGTTTACTGAATTTCTGATTTTACGAGCATTCATGGTCTTTAAATCTTTCATCATTTAGGAGCTTCTCGTATTGGTTGCCTTCCTTCTGCTGTACGTTTCATTCTCTTACAAATATTTTACCACATCCACCTTATACAAACACCAACGACACATTGACCAGGACCATGTGCAGTGGCGGATCCAGGATGGGGGGGGGGGGGGGGGGGGGGGGGGGCCCGGGGGCGCAATTTTTTTTTACACGCTAGCCTGGCCATTTCTATGATAAACACCATGGAAACGACTAATATTAGTCTAGCAGCCTACATGCGAGGTGCATGATGATACACATGTACATCATGCGTGACAATCATCAGATAAAGACATAGCTGGCCTTTGTAAATGAAACGGTCATCGCAGCCATTGGGCGATGGAATTCAAAAACTTAATTTATTTTAATTTAATTTAGGAACTTTACATTAATCTTGATCTAAGGGACACGAACGAACGAACGTTCAGCTAGAGAGCAACTCTCATTATCCCTGTAGCAACCAAAGTTAAACTGCGGTAGTGCATGCCTATGTGTAGGCTTTACCACCAGCGCACTTTTACGGTTATTAAGGCGAAACTGGCAAGGCTAGCGTGTAAAAAAAATATTCGCGGCCCGGGGGGCCCGCCCCCACCCCTTGAGAAAAAAATCATGTAAAATCACGTGATTTTTACCTTTTTGGGGGGTTGGGCCCCCCCCCCCTCGCCTGGCGCTTAAGGGGGGGGGGGGGGGGGGGGTGCAAATGAAAAAAAATTCGAGGACCCCCCCAAAAAAAAAATGTGCTCACTACCCCCCACCCCTCCCCCCCCCCCCCACCCCTCCCCCCCCCCCCCCCCCCCCCACTGAGCGACTTTTCGGCCGGCGCGATTTTCAAATTTTCAGGAGCAAAAAAAAAAAGTTGGGCCCCTCGCCTAAGAAATCCTGGATCCGCGCCTGACCCCGTGTTACAAAGAGTTGATATCAATCGCAACTTATTGCAATGACGAACCTTCGTCATTGCCTTGTTTTCGTTCACGTTATTAATATTCTTACTTCTTCCTAGCGTCCGAAATCCATTCGTTTTGCACGTAGTGCTTGTGGACCCTATCTAGATCCTTTACTCTTGCTCGATTCCTTTCAAATTTCATAGGCGTAATCTCTGATATCCAATCTAGGTCACCTACTTTTTCGTTTTCTGAAATCACTCATGCGTAAACGTCCAGGCGCCATTTTGTCCGTTTCTGGTCCATTTTAAGGCCTTTCTATCTTCCTTACTATCTCCACTATCCTAGATCCTACAAACTTCTAACAAATTCCTCTAGATAGTCTTAGAGATGTCCTTTCATCTGCGACGCATAACCTGCCCTTCAAAATGCCATCTTCATACTCAAAATTCAAATCTGAAACCGTCTACGTCAACAATCTCTCAAATTCTTGAAAAAATGACCCCTACATAATCTAAAACTGCCATAACTTTCTCATATAAATTCCGTTTTGTATTTAAATCACACGGTATCTTTATCTCATAATTGCACATAGCCATGCCAAATTTCACGCTCCAATGGTTTGCACTACATAAATAGCGCCCTCTAAAGTTCTGGGAATTGGCTTTCTTTCTGTGGCCGTATCTCCATTATGGCTTGGCAGATCCGTACCCTTTTTTGGATTTAGATACTTGAGGTATGCTCTTTCCAGCCATATACAAAATTATATACCCTAACACTGACCGACTTTGAGAAAAATGCCCTCAAAATTCGCCATTTTCAAGAAAATTCCAAAATAACTTCAACTTGCTCTAAAATGGCGATCTTTGTACCAACGTCAATGAAATTTGGCAGACATATGTATCCATATACGTGACAACTGTCTGCCAAGTTTGGCAAAATTCAAATATGTCAGCGCAAAGTTATCTCCAAAAATGATGAATTTACTATGCATTACGTAATAGCGCGTTTAATGCGTGCAATACATTGCGCGCAAATGACATTGGTGTCAAACTGACCGCAATGAAGTGCCCTTTCGAATGATACCAAGTATGGTATATGTTCACACAGAAAATAGTGAGTAAATCGCATTTGAACAAGGGTCACTTTACGAATTCCGCCGAGTTCCCGCCCGATTATAACACTTATCGACCATGACGTCATTTTTTCAGACTACTTTTCGCCCCCTTAACATCCTTTTTTTTCCTTGAGAATTTGCAATGACATTCCGAGATGCAATACGCAGGGCACCTCGTGGCCGGATTTTTGAAATTAGTCAAGGGGGCCATTTAAGACGCCATTTTGTCCTTTAAATCTATTTTACATCACATGTTTCGATAGGATTATCATAGGAAAAATGAGAGTGGTTTACAATAACAACCATGAAATTTTCTTTCCAATGATACCATATACGGCCCATAAAGAGACATAAAGAGAGAGAGAAAAAACAATTTAACTCCGGTCAGAATACAGATCCTGTACGTTTTCCGCCCATGCATTACACGCATTGTCTATGGCGCAAATCGGGTTCACGCTTTTGACCCCTAGAACGATCTTGATTGCAATGACGAACATGCAACTAATCCCATTGGTTTTTGCACGCAGTGCTTGCGAGCCCTTTCTAGGTTCTTTCCCCTATCCCAATTTCTTTCAAACTTCGTAGGCATAGTCACTACCATCCCATCAAGGTCACTATTGAGGCCTTTCTTTCGCCCTACCTGTCTCCAATATTACAGAAGCTCAAGACTACGTACAAAAAATTGCTCTGGATAGTCCGAGAGAAGCTCTTTCGTTCGACACGTAGAAACACGGCGTCATTGCACGCACATCGTTGTGACACGATTGCATTTCTAGTTTGCGATTGATATCAATCGCAACTACGTACGTAAGAGATTGTAGACTGCAAATTTGCGATTGATTGGAGGACTTGCGATCAATCATAAGTCTTTGTAAGACGGGGCCCGGGTCAACAACAGACCAAAGAAAAACAACAACACTACATTACATCAAAAAAATTAAGAATCGGTCGGTTTGGAGGCATTTTTATGCTGGCGGAGTGAGCGATGTATTCTCTCAACATGTACAGGATTGGAAATTGACTTTTTTTCGGGGAGTCAATTTGGCTAAAAACTAGTTGGAAGCCACTCTCATCACAGTATTTCAATCACAACTTTTTAATGGATTCCACCGATTTAGAGTGCATGCAACTCTAAGGAAAGGAACGTTAATATGGATTGTCACTCCTCTGCCCTTGATTAGGGGGCTGTGTAAAAGGGGGCGATAGTATCTTGATAGTATCTTCTTTTTGAGTTCCTTTTCCTCTCTCCCTATTTTTCTCTCCATCTCTTCTTATTTTCGCCATTCGTTAGGAGGCACGTTTTCACAATTGGTGCATGCCATTCCAAGAAATTACATTTTACCTTCGCTTTACGAGAGTTCCAGATCTTACTTCCCAGGTTGTAGCCCTATACATGTACATCCTCTTTATCCACCCAAAACCTGGTCTGCAGGCACATTCTCTAATTTGACACTTTTACCACAATACCCAAAGCCTTAAAGGGATCCGGTAACTTTGTCTCAGATTCTGGAACAAAATTCTGGATTTAGCTCATGATGCAATGATAATTATAAACCTTTAGGTCAGTCAGGAACCCCATGACTTTTACAAGCCGATCGCCTGTCTGATTATCAAGATACTTATGATTGGAATTACAAATTTTGTAAACCGTTCGCCTGACGGTTTTCATAACACTACAGTCTATTGGGGAAAACGAGTATGGTAAAACCGGTCACTCAAATATTTTTTACTTTTTTGAGGCACTTCTTGATCATTTTGAAGCGCAATTTTTTTAGGGCTTCAATATTACACCATATCACAGACACTGATAACATGTAGGGCCGTGTATCTCAGATTTAAAATTGTTAAACGATCCCTTTAAGCAGAGCTCTGGCAGTCTGCCTTGTCTGCATGACCATTTAGTATAGTCTCACCAGGGAGATGAGCAGACACAACAACCGACTAGTTTTTGCCTGCAAACTACTCAAACCCAGTTACTTACCCTGCCACCCCCCCCCCCCCCCGCCCCCTGCCCCCGCCCATCCCTCCCAAAGTTGATACAAATACCAGGGGTGCAGGAACGTCAGGTGCGATAGTAACTAGGTCGGAAATTGACGACTTAAAAGAATGCAGATGTTGAGACGTTTCTCGGAGGGGCACTCAAGTTTTTTGGGTAATCTTTATTGAGTTCATATGGGTAAACATGTTTAGTGAACGCGACATACGTCTGTTCCGAATGCCAAGATTACAAATTGCAGACTTGCTAGTGGGTTTTGCTCAACCCCATTTATATTTAAATTGTATATCCCTGAGCCATCTACACACAGGTTCAATTCATGTTTGGTTGCGGTACGACCAAGTGCAGTAAGATGTGAATATAAAACCACCTGAAAAAGCACTGTCTGTAACATATTTGCAAAATTATTAATTATACTAGCTGTTTTCCATGATGAGTTATCATATTTTTCTTTCCCGATAGGAATATACCCGTATGAATATAACAACCTATTTGATTAGATAGGCCCTTATGTTAGCTGCATCAAATTCATTACAAAATAGTGACAATTAAAAGTGAATGCCATTGCCCAGAACTCGATCTTCTCCAGACTACAATAATGGTCCTAACCACTTTACAGCATTTTCAATCTGGATGTATCATTGTAGTATAAGCATGGTAGTGTGGTGACACCCTGGCTATACGAAACTGTCACAGAAACGGATGTGATGACATCAACGACTACTCATCATCCAAATAATGTAACTACTCATAAAGATCATTATCGTACAAAGCCAACAGCAGCGGCGTAGTGAGAGGGGGGGGGGGGGGGGAGCGGCTTTACTCGGAAAGTAAAACGCACATTTACTAGGCTACAGTTTAAAGGGGAAGCTTGCGTGAGGTGGGCCAGACGTCTCATTTTATATTCCTCCCTCTTTCTCCCTTTCCATTTATCTGTCTTCAAGCATTTCTTTCTAAATATTTACCACTCGATAGGGGGGGGGGGCGTGCCCACTTTCTCCTGTAGCTACGCCACTGGTTAATAGCATCCACAATCCATGAGGAATACATTTTATTCGGCTGTCGACGGTGATAAATGGTGATCAAATTGCATTTGCAAATCCAGGCGGAAATGAGTAACCCGACTCGGGTCATTTGGGGTAAGACAATAGATCACCACAGACAGTATCAAACGCATGTGATTGTTAGTTGACCTGCAACGTCAGGGGTAGGATGTGGAACCGGTGTTTCGGGGGGGGGGGTTGCGCGTCGAAAGGGGTACAAAGTGCCCTTTGAAAGTGCCCCCTGAAAGCATAGGACTAAGACCGTGGGACGGAGAGTGCCCCCACCCCTAATAATGAAAGGCGTACGATTTTAACGGTACATGCATGTTATGATTATATTGGGTGGAATTGTCAAGCCTCGTTGTTGGTGTCATTCTTGTTATTGTTAATAATAATAATTACAGTGCTTATATAGCGCCTAACACTTACTTTGTCAGAAGTCTCTAAGCGCTCTACAATAATGCAGCATAATTACCCTGGCTTTAGCAGTGCAGCTGTTGTTGGGGAATGCATGTGCAAGTACAAGGCACCTCTGTTATAATCAATTAAACATGATTGTGTGCACAGTGACTACTTGAAATGAGTAATTATAGTTTCCGCATTCTTAAAAAGCCATTAATTTATTGAGTTCTATATTAATAGTTCAAATTTCGAATTAATGATAATATTTATAATAATAATGACAATAATAACACTTATCATAATAATACTACTACAAACAAAATGATAATTATATTCTTAATAATCATAAAGCTAATAAAAAAAATACACATTACAAAGTGTGAAGTGCTTTCATTCATTCGTTGTGTTGCCATCTCCACTGCACGTGGAATCACACTCCTTTGCATATTACTAGTAATCCTTCTCAACGAGAAAATCATAATCACTCAAATAAACAGATTTCCTTTCAAACTTATCGCAGGAAGCACGAGGATTTATTACATTCAACGCTAGATAGTGGGGATTACTTGAATTTATCACTTCTACTCAACGTATGTATGTACATGTAAAGTATATAGTCAACATACGTATACGTACCAACTAGTAAAATCCATGACTGAACTGAACAATCATGCATGTTGATTGTTTTTCACGTTTACATACACTGTCCGTTTTTCGTCCAACGTACTTCAACATAATGATACATATTTTAACATGCCAAGACGACAGTTATCACTAAGTCCATTTTTCTTTCCTGCAAAGTGATCAAATTCCTAGTTTAAATATATGAAACAAATATAACAATTAAGTTAACCATAACCCTAAACCTCACCTTACACAAGCTAAAATCATGTAGGCCTTACTCCTACGTCATCAATGAAAGGGTGAAGTAAAGCCCGAAATAAAATGTCGGATCATCAATTCAAAGTTAACGTTATTTTTTAGCATAAATGTACAGATGTACTACAAGTCGATTTTTCTATACAGAAACATCTTCTTGAAAAATGATATACCATGATAACAAAATGAAAGAAAACAGGAAATGGTGAAGAAGAAGAAGAAAAGAAGAACACACATCCTCACAAGCACTTAACACTTCAAGTCAAGTCCTTGATAAAACACGTAAAGGATTAAAGAATTGTACACTGGATCATCATGGACACAACTTAAAGTTGCGCTACTTGGTAATTTAAAAAAAAAATCCATTCGATGATAGCAAGTAACAAGTGTTGCCCAAATAAAACCAAAACAAAACAAAACAAAGCAGCACAACATAATAAACAGAACATTCCCGAAATGAATAGAAACATTTATAATTTCTCTTCAACAAGTTATAGCAATGCCTGTCAAAACTGCGAAGCCTAAAAACACATCACTTGTGTTGGGGTCAAAATCTGCTATAAATCATACTGCATTTCGTATGTTGCCCGCAATAAGGCAGTAAGTGCAATGCATTGCCAATGACAGTAAAGGCCTCCTTGCAGACAGCGGACCATTTTACTCATCGAGGTCAGAGGTCAAAGGGCAAAGGTCAACAACTTGTTATATTGGCATATCGCTTGACACCCCTGTGATGGGGACAGTGGGGTATGAAATTGGGCAGTGCGCGAGGTATCCTAATTCACGATCCTCTAGTCAATATTTGGAAACGTTTAGGCGTTAGAGTGCATTTATATTTTATGTATGCCAAATAGAAAACAGATGATGTGAACCCGCATTCCCAGTAGAAATGAAATGGTATAAGTAACGAATTAACGACCTCATCCATGACTTGCCTTCGAACTGCTTTCTTTAAACTATATGGTCACATTTTGCCCAGCACGAGGTCAAAATAGTAACAAAATAACCAAGTTGGGTTAAATAAATGCATTTTTGATGCTGTTGTTGTTGTTGGGGATACATAATCATTATATAAATTACCCTCATGACACATTTTTTAAATTCAGATATAACACGATGAGAAAGCTCACGCATTATCTGTCACCTTCACCAGAACCGAACCTTCATCATTACGAGTATAGAATCGCTCTGCGGAGAACTTCTGAATCAACAGTTCGTATTTCTCGACTCGACGTTGACCCATCACACTGGCAGTTGATTTCACCGACGTGACAAGGTATAAATGGGACCGAACGATTGGGGTAATGTGTCTGTCGATCCCAATTTACGTCCTGCAAGACGGAAAACAATTCGACTTTTAAAGGTATTACAATGGTTTTCAAAAATCTCCCCACTTGTTCCATGTACGTATTATGTACGTGTTACTTCTTACACTGTAGTTTACATGCTATTCATGTTGCTTATGTGTCGGTGACTATATTTGTTACGTCTTTCTTCATTGCTATGATAATCGAATTCAGGTGCAAGTATTTTATTCGGGAACCTATAATATACAAGCTGTGCTTCTTAATATGTTTCCCTATATTCCACATCATTATTTCTCTATATCTCATGCTTTGGTATACCACGTATATAAAGTATAAATTAGGACAGGCTTGTGTTGTGGTCTCAAACAATCGACTCAAGATGACCTGTAAAGTGCATGCAGCAGAGAGATAGAATCGTTTTCTCATAGAAATAGACTTTCATTTTCGCATTAATTTGTATTTTGTTCACAACATTTCATTTCAGGTATAGGAACTTTGCAAAAAATGTCAGCGATGTTAATTTTAAGGAGGAGAGGATGATTATCCTTCAATTTACCATTAGGCCTACATTTTATTATTTGATTATCTTAAAACTTTAAAACTGATAAATTATACTCTGAAAATGTCAAATAGCAACCAAAATAAATGCAAATCATTGATGTGATTGAATTAAACACTGTATACAATAGTTGAATTTTCTTTAAAATATTATCATTGTAAAACATTTTTCTGGGGGAATTCGCAACCATGCTCATCTGGCTATAGAAAATACTCTTGTATTTTCAATGCAAATCACATAATCAAAACTGTTCCTTTAATCCTATCAGTTTTCCTACCTGGAGAGAAATGGCATTTATATGATCAATGGTGTTTTGCGGTTGGATTAAAGGCAATCTTGAAATAAATACCCAAGACTGAAATTTCATAAAAATCTTATAAAATCTGTGCATAGATCTATTCCTAGACTTGAAATACTTGATACATGACATCTGTCCAAGGATTTGCCATGAGCCTGAAATGGCTGACAGAAATCTACTTCGAATCAAGCGCGGTTCTAGAATAGAATATATATATACATGTACACACACACACATATATATAAATATATATATATATATATATATTTTGGGGAGGGGCGGGTTAGGGTGTTTGAGGGCTCTCGCATTAATTTTCAACAAATGCCTCGCTTGAATTCAAGTATAATCACGAAAAACAACGGTATGGGGGGAGGGGAGGGGCTTGATCCCGCCAGCCCCCTCCTACATATAGTACCACCACTGCATCGAAATATAGATTCGTATTAAACTCAACAAGACTACCTTTAATACAGTGTTAACCACTAGTTTCACTTTATGATTAGAATACCAATTTGTAGGAATTTTATTTCTCTGACTTTCTCAGCTGGGTATCACTTAGAGGTCATCCATTTCTCTAAAATTGAATCATTCGAACGGAAATACACTTTTATTTATAGACAAAACTAGTCCTGTCTTCACGCCTCTTTATCCCACGTTAGCCAACTTTTCTGTTTTCCCTTTCCTTGTTCCTTTTTATTCTTTTTTAATTCTTCTTTCCTCATTTTCTAATTCAGTGGCCATATCGGCCAGTGCGTGTCTGGATTTGATACCCTCTTTATGAAAATAAAAAATCTTCTTCCAAACTTAAGGCTACAACTATTATAGTCGTGCCAAAATTCAGCCTTTGTTTATAATCCATTATGTCGATCTTAAAATAATATTACACTGATTTTGTTAATGGAATTTTTAAGACAACGATGTGATGACAAAATTACCTTTTTTTTAAAATTCATTATTATGACGAGCAGTGGCGGATCCAAGGGGGGGGGGGGGGGGTGCAAATTTTAAAATTTTCAAGGACCAAAAAAAAAAAATGTGCTCACAAAATTTGGAAAAAAAAGTTGGGCCCCCTCCCTAAGAAATCCTGGATCCGCGCCTGATGACGAGTGATTGCTCAGGGTAGAGGCTTGGTCTCATAAGCGGGAGGTCAGCGGTTCGAAACCAACATGATGCGATAGTGCCCTTTGGTTTATTAATGATCTTGCTACCAAGTCCCTCCGATAAATGTAAATATTTAGGTCCCCTTATTGCTTGTTCTCAAGCATAAATGATGGGGTTGTCTAGACAGTTAGCAAACTACAGTTATCACTTTTGCGTGGGATTGTACAGAAATATGCACCAGGCAGTATGAACTATATACAAGGAATATTTATCAATTATAACATACTGGTAGTCATCATATCATCTGAAAGATTGACGAAATGCAAGTGTGTTCGATATGCTGTTTGTATGCATTATTTTCTCCCGATATTAATGTGTTACGGTCCATGGTCCTGATAACCAACCTGTCCAGACATAAAACGTGTGGGTATATACACTTGCTTGAAGTCTATAGTCAAGTTACACAAATCACCAATAAATCATCAAGCATTGTTATCATACCCAATCTGAATCCACACTCTTATATGTATTATGTACTCACTTTAAAGTCTCACTTTAGTCATGATACTTTCAATGACCCCTCCCACTTGGACCTTTTAGCTCTAGGGCGTGTTTATGCTTCACTTTTTCTGGCCAGAATCAGGCATCTGTTACGCGTTTAGTTTAAAACACGGTTGCGTCCATGCTTACTTTTGTAGAATCACCGAAAAACGGCGATCACGATCGCCGATCGTAAACTCACAAAAAGATGCGTTTACAATTTGTAAACGCGTTTAAATGGGGTCAACGCACTGACCTCTAGTGGGTCTACGTAGCATGCACAGTGAAGGTTTGCGAATCCAGCTGGAAGACCAATAAAGGCCACACAGGGAGAATTGCCTGGATGAGCCAGAGGAGTAAGCATAAACAGTACACCGTGGAACTGCGATTACGATGAGCGTTTATACGATGAGCGTTACAAATCGTTCATTCTGCCTTCAAAATTTAAGCTTAAACGCACCCCTAGTCCACTCGAACGAAGAGTGTGATGTGAAACACCTTGCAAACATCTACATTGCAATCATCAATAAATCACGAATTAACCTTTGGTATCATATCAAAATCTGAATCAACATTCTTGACATGGACTCCTGCTTTCGATTCAGTCATGTCACACTTCTAATGACCTCTTACACCTGAAATCAACCTACTTGTAACTTGCTCGTCCACTCGAACGAAGAGCTTGATATGAACGCTTATTGATGATACCATGGACCTTACATTAAATCATCAATTAATCATCAAGAACTGTTACCATATAAATCTAAGTCAACAACACTCTTAAAAGACATGACCACCAATTTCACTTCAGTCATGACCTCTTCCACCAGAAATCTCTGCTTATACAGTCCACTCGAACGAAGAGTATGATACGAAACACTTTCAAAATCTAAACATTGATTTTACATGATAAATCATCAACAGTCGAAATCAACACTCTTAACATGACAACCAATTTCACTTCGATCATGACACTTTCAATGACCTCTTCCACCAGCAATCTTTGGTAAGCGTCCACTCGAACGAAGAGTTTGATATAAAAACACCTTCTTAACATTGTGTTCACTTTATCAATCATCAACAACTGTTATCATATCAAAATCTGTGTGAAAACTCCTAACATGACCATGAATTTCACTTCAATCATGACACTTTCAATGACCTCTTCAACCTGAACTTTGTTTTTAATTTTTTAAAGCTCTAATTCACTTGAATGAAGAGCTTGAAATAAAACACCTTCCGAACATTTGTCAGGAAATCACAGAGTCAAGGGCCTAACACAAACTTCAAGAGGGCAATAACATTTGAGGTCAAATACAATTAATTTTTAGTTTCTCGTCCCCTTTTCCATCCACTTTACGGACCGCCTTAATTTTTCGCTATTTCTTGTATTTGTTCTATAAGGAAATAAATACTAATCATGCTAATCGTGCTAATCGGGGGACAACTCGACGATGAGGTAATGAAATTATTGATACATTTGTACCTCGTTTTAGGCCTCTTAAAGAGAGGTTGAGTTCTGGGAAGAGGTGAAAAATAATTTGTGAGCGTTATCACTGTTATTATGAAAGTGTGTAAGAACATCAGTATAAGAAAATTCCCTGAAAAGCATGGCTCTTCAAATGCCTTAATATTCTAAATATAGCATGTAACAGCATACAAATCGGGACGGATTTTTATGCCACATGTCCGTGTAGTCCGATATATATATTTCTGTGTACAGTGCTTGTAACTTTACCAAGACTGGGCCAAATTTCTTATCATTTTGATGATTTCAGAACCTTGCAGTACACACCAATACTTATATGCTATAGATGATCAATCTTTTCTAATCGATTCCACATCGTCGTCTCTTCCACAATGCAATCACATGACCAGAACTCAACTTTATCTTTAAATGCATGTATAAATCAAATAAAAATAAGGAAAAATGTTTTAAAATTTGACCCCGATAGCAATTCCCATACAAGAAAAAATATCAAATACTAAATGACTAGAGGCCCTCCTCCTCAATTTGAAACAATCCGGGCGAGAAACCAAGAATAACTTGTACATGGCCTAATAATATAAACTTCCATAAAGGACAATAATATTTTTAACACATATCCGTTTAAGAACTGCCGGAAAAGATAACGACTTCGGGGCTTAACCTACATTGTGGGATTCAAGTGCATGTCAGTCTGAAGAAGGGAAAAAGATAACATCATGCTCAAGCTTAACTGGCTTAGAATACAAGTGTGAAGGTGTGTTTGCCTTGCGGTATTGAATAGATCAGTTTTTGATGATATGGAAGAAATGAATCATCAAGATTTTGTTTTCGCAGACTTTCAAGATTTTTTTGATAAGTGGAACGTATCAAGTTTTGATACAATATGCCGTGTGAAAAATACTCCACCTGAGCAAGATGACTTGAAAAGAAAATTGCAATATTTCCTCATGTACTTATAATAATAATTTTGTTAGCGCAGGGAAGTTTCGTCAGCATTAATACCCTAACCCTGCAATTACTATTACCCAAGTACATATTCCATGTATGCATGTTATCTAATTTATCCGTTAGGCATCTCTATTGACAGAATCCACTTGGCATACATTAGCTTTTGCTATGTCTAACATTAAGCCTCTAGCAATCTTCTGGGTTGTCAAGGGAAACATTTGTTGTAAAAGGTCTATTCCCGAGTATATTTACACCTGGGTCGAGACACAAGAGGGACGATGTGGGTGAAACGCTCTGTCAAAAGATGGAAGCATTGAGCGAGTATCGAACCAGGGTCCTCTCGTTTGAGAGTCACGGCTCGTAGTTAATATGTGCCATGCGGTCACAATTAACTTTTATGAAACTCGGTGTTATGCCAGCTTTAAGTTACAACTGACTTTCCGTCTTGTAGTTAAAAACTTGAATAAACTACATGATTGTACTTGTGTCGGCCCGTGTGAACCCGCATCGTTAGTTGGTCCACTTTTTTAAACTTGAAGTTTTGCAAACTTTAGGTTTAAAACTACAACGGTCCTGTCACTCCTATGTAACTGCTTGTCCTGCTTGTTAAAAAAAAAATATATATATACTAGTTGTGTCGGTCTCGTGTGAACCCGCATCGTTGTTAGTAGATCCGTGTTTACACGTAGTTTTAGACCACGACTGTCCCGTGTGAACACATAACTTTAAGTCTGTGAGTGAAGGCCAAGTGTATGCCTAAATTTGGAGCGTCTTGCAGGGTCTGGCCTTGATAGGAGCACTAATTCAGACTCAGACGGAATGGGAAAGGAGGAGAAACATCCGAAATTCCAAGGTGAAGACGGAGGAGACGAAGGAGACGGACCCCGAGTACGATCGTGGGAAGAATTATAGGGGTCCCTTCCAAGTTCTAACAGTCTGCCTTGAACATGTCCATTTGACGCTGGAATTTTCCTTTTTTTTGTCTTACAGAGATGGTAGAGTCCGGGTAAATTTGAAAAATGATCGGTGAAGATTTATTGTTGTTTCTGTTCCCAAGTGGGGGTAATACCATATAGAGTACCAGTGGCGTAGCGAGTGTCCAGCTATTGGGTGTGGGGGTTTTGTGAGAAGAGGGGGCACTGGTCTTCTAAGGGGGTTATATGCGACGAACCAAGCTATCCAGGAAGGGGTTGGGGGAAGGGTTCCCATTGTCTTCTCTCGTGAAGTATTCTTACTTTCTTTCTTTTTCTTTCACTACTGTTTTTTTTTCTTCAAAAATTAATGATGCTACTAATGCGTTATATCTACCGAGTTATTTTTTTACTACAATATGTATATCTAATCTTATACAGATGTTGTAATGAAACAATCATGAAACTCTATACATAACACATGCCCATAGCAGGCCGTGGATAAATAATGTAGCCCATATTGTGGGTTTACCCATAGACCACTACTCAGCTATCTTGAGGCTGAGTCAGATTTCATATATAATATTGAGTGGTTGTATTAGTCAGGAATCATCCTGATCTACAACGGCGTCACTGTCGCTCCCGAAAATAAGTCAAACATAATTTGTTCTAAATCCCCTCAAATTATGGGGAAAGTATAGTCTGCAAGCACGGACTCTAATTTATCAAAAATTAACCCCAAATTCGTAAAGCCTTGACCAGAGCCTAGCTATTTTAGTCTCCCTGTCTCTGGAAGTGTCAATCGAGAGCAGCTCAAGTACAGAGCCTATGAAGTATGCCATCAGCCTAGTCTCACAGTGCAGGCACTGTTACGAACAAAGACTGATAGGGGTTTGTGCCTGCAAACTAGTGGGGAGAGGGTAGCCTCGTTGAGAGAGCTTAGCAAGAGGCTACGAATAGACTATAATTATCATGTTTTTTGGCAAGGTGTCAGGATGTTTTATGCACTCTCTTTGTGGTTGTACGACACTTGCTCATGCGGCAGTTGCTCCGCAGTATTTTCATACACAAAATGAACTCCTAACTTCAACCCTGGACCTAACGCTATACCTAACCCTATTCCTAAACCTAAAACCAAATTGCACTCAAATTCCTTTGCAACTGTCGTCGTTGAATGTTGGATCACCTACTTTGCATCGTATCTGGCTTTTCAAATTTATTGTGCCCCAAGATACTCGGAAAAGAAACATCCTTAAATTTGAATATGTTAGTAAACGGGTCTATTGGCATGATCGGGCAAGTTTGTACTAAGCCCGGTCTTATGTTCATGAGGTCATATGTATTACCCACATCTTAGGGCAGTATACCTTACCGCATTTATTGTATGTGGCTAATGTAATGACATAATTTTACACGATTCTTATCACAATTTCCATATTTCAAAATGTCCAGACTTATCTCAATATGTCTGGACATATACCGTATTATATAAACATGTTAAATGGGAATCCCAATAGAAATCAATAGCATTTCCTGTTTCAATTCAGTCAACACCAAACTTCTATTTCTTGATTTTTACCATGTCTACTGTCGGCCAGATTGAAAGAAGAAATGCATCGTCCCATCATTACTCTAGTACACATAAGACTTGAGTTTTACTGACGATTAATCAAAATTCGAAGGAAAAGCCCGTCGATTTCATACAAACAGTACGGTCAACGTTCTTTCGTTTATGCAGCTGCTTTTCTTTGGAACAATCTCCCCCTTCAAATTCGCAATGCTAGCTCTGTAAATTCTTTTAAAACAATGCTAAAAACACATCTCTTTAAGTCTTGTTCCTGAATAGCTCTTTTGACCTTTTGCCTTTTAATATATTTTGTGTAGATTACCGTAGGATACTATTAATTTAAGAACTATTTGTATTTTGGTTGTAAGTGATTTGTAATTATGTACATGTATTATTTTCATTTGCAAAGTTTAATGGTAATTTAAATTGATATAATTTGTAATGCAAATTCTGTTTCCTTTACTTATCAGCTATTTTCTTCTAAACCGCTTAGAGGCAATTTTGCAATTTGCGGTATACAAATATCTTATTATTGATGGTAGTTGCAAAAAGAAAAGAAAAGAAAAAATCATCACACAGAGGCATAGACAATCGTAATCCATAAAAAACAAGAAATTGTGGCATTTGGCCAAATATCGCTTGCAGCAAATAACACTGGGCCCTCTGCATGCAATATAAATATAGATTTAAGTACTATAATTACATACAAAATAAAATCTGGAGGGGCCTATCTGATCTGGAGCGAACTCATTTCTTACAAATCCTTCAGCAATAAATTACGAGTCACCTCCTGCCACGATTGCAACAAATAAAATCTACATCGTAGAAATATTTTACACGGTTTCGACGGAGTTGTATAGTTTTTCAGAATGTTAGCATTGCATAAGATATGACAAGGTGCTGATCATTATGCCTACGAGTACATTTTCAAGAGGGGGGGGGGGGGCCTAAATATTAATTCAATTCCTGTATTTCTTGCGCTCAAAATTAGGGACACTTTTTGTAGCAAAATTGCAGAAATTACATACTCGTGCACGTCGCTGCCCGAATATTAGAGGTTGCCAAAATATCAGATCTTACAAATCCAAATCTCTCTTCTCTCCCCCCCCCCCCCTCTCTCTCTCTCTCTCTCCCCCCTCTCTCTCTCTCTCTCCCTCTCTCTCTCCATCTCTCTTTATTTCCATCTTCCTTCCTCTTTGCTGAACGTTCATGCGCTTGAACGAATACTCAGTCCATGTCACCCACAGCTTCGTCTGGATCTTGAACTTGATCTCACTGGCAAGGTCCTGTAATCCCCAACAAAAATCTGCTTATTTTTCAGTGCTCAATCATTCTCCGCAGTAATTTTCCGCCGGTTCATGAACCATGACTTCAAAATCGCTAACAGCCTACTTTAAAAATAACTTTCTGACTATGGTTCACCAGTTCACAATTCCAACGATACATGTATGTCTACATGGGCATCGAAGCCCCTCTTCGTAGGAATTCTGATGCCATACTTGAACTACAGAGAGTGACACAAGGAGCATAATATTGCTCCCAAACTTTTACACAATTCATGTTTCATCTCCATCGCCTAAGTTGTATTCAAACAGTAAAACCTGTCCTAGGTGCCACCTCTCTATAAAGGCCACTTGTTTATAGTGGCCATGTATTTTGTCACCTTTGAGAAAAAGAAATGTGTGTTTTAGAAACTGTCTAGTAAGGCAACCTATCTTCAATGGCCACTTTTATCTGTTTCCCTTGGGTGGCCTTTATAGACAGGTTTGACTGTGTAATGAAGGTATAGGTGTATGGCAAGTTCGAACACCACATTCTTTGCAAGTCCATATTTCTTTCATTCAAAATGCAACAGCCGAGATACGACCACAAACCTGTTAAATCAAAGTCCAGTGACACTATCCACTAGACCACTGCATTTCGAAATATACATGTGTATAGTGGCCTAAATTCTCCCATTTCCCCGAAGGTACAATTGTACATGTAAGTCCATGCGTCTCCGTATGAGGTTTTACCATGCGTGGATTTATGTGAGGTACATTAGTGGGCGTGGCAGTTTAAAAATGGGTGTGGCACTTGTATAAGTCTGGATACAGTGAAAGTATCAAGGGGTACATCGGGACTTTCCCCTCAAAGTCCATGTCTACATTTACAACGATCCTTCACGGATTATGTGGAGGTACATCATGTTATTAATTGTGGGCGTGGCACTTTAATGTCCACACAGTCCCTACTCCTATTAGATTTGCATTTTATTCCCATAGAATGTATAGAGTTATCCCTTTAATAATAATTAATTAATCATAATAGTGGTTGCAATTTATATAGCGCCTTTTCCACTGGTTACATAGCGCTTTGAGATGTCATCCATGCGTTATCGAGTACATACAAGTTACCAAGCTGTGACATGTGAACGCAGATGGTTTCAGGTTCAGAATTGCTTGAATTATTCTATTATTGGTGATGATTTTAATTGAGGAGAGGGACTGTTCCAGAGTTTGCATGCAGAAGAGGAAAATTGTTGAGCTTTATAAACAACTTCCTAATCCTCCTGCATTTGCCCTGTTTAATACGAGCTCAAGATAATTCAATTTTTCTTTTCCTTACAAGGTGTCAAAGCTTGATTGCCACTACCGGTGTTGAGCTGTCCATCAGTGATGTACAATACTGACAAGCCAATGAGGCATGAGAAATGCACATCTGACAACCATGACAATGTTTATCTTCTTTTCTTCGGAGGAAATCATTTCCAGACGCGCCATGATGTCCATTATGATGGTGCTCCGGTTCATAGAAAGGTGTCAACCATTGCACTTTTAAGTCGTTAAGTCAACACGGGAACACTCCACGGAGTCCAGATAAAGCCCAGGTACTTACCCGCGGAATGATGGCCATGATTTGCCTCTGGGCTCCAGAAGTCACGCTGAATTGCACTGAGCGCGACAAACGTCATTATCGTTAGTCCCATCTTGACATTGACAATGAACTGACTGATAGGTGATCAGACATTTGCTTGGACGACATTTACTCAGGCGACATTATTGCTAGGGGCTGTCTTTCGTTAAATATATGCAACACATTACACATGAATATGGTCAGGGTTAGTGTTAGGCTGAGGTTTGCAATCGGATTTTCGGCTATAGAAGGCAGCACAATACTTTCTGACGATGAATGTATGACTATTAACCCATCTGAGGCATTCCCTACACATTGACTAGACCTGTGACAATATCATTAAACGCTGATATTGTTCTTAAGTGCCCTATTTTACTTCGAGTAAAAAGACCTTTCATCTCATATTTTATTTCACCCTCGGCTAAAACATTGTTTGACTCTTATGATATTGATACAATGCACCCGGTAGGCAGGCAACGCAAACAACCTGGAGACGAATCCACAGAAGGTCACGGGCGTCCGCCCCTCCCATTTCGTTGGGTGGGTGGGTGGGGGGGGGGGGGGTGGGGGATTTCTTACTTGCTTATCATAAAATTGGGAGTGAAAATTACACTTAGACCTGATGGCGATATTTTCCCCTTCTTTTTGAAGATATAATCATATTCATAAATGCTGAATTCGCCCCTTAGACACACAAATCAGTTGTCAGTAAAGCTTCTAAAACTGCCAATTATCCTCATATTTGGCATGCGGTAAGAAAAAAATAACAAAGTAGGGTGGGGTGGCATTCATACTTGTTCATCGTAAAATTTAGGACTAAACCGGAGCCCCAAAAGTCTGCTGAACTTTTGTATTTGCTTGTAGAATGATTTTCTTTTAATTGGGATTCTCCTTGATTTGTGACACTCCCCTTTCCTCTGATAAAATCATGAATATTCCTCTTCGACCCATTTCTTCACTGTTACTGAAGTACCTCAAACTGCCAATTATCCTAACATTTGGCTTGCGGTTAAAGATATGAATAGCAAAGTAACAAAAACGACCCACGCTCTTTCAGAAGTTGATACAGTCAATTGTAACAATAACGACATTGAGTAAGAATAAAGTTTAGATATTCTTTTGAAGTCTTTTTTGTACCTTTCGTCATTGTGCACATATCAAACCGAGCTAATGGCTCACAGATGATAAATGTCAAAGAAAGGGTAACTCTTCTAAGGTATTGACGGCCTGCTTTGTATTTTCTTTCATGGGGTGGAGTATCGAGTGTTTGACATATGAAAAGATGCTATCTGTCATTCTGCATGTTCATAAAGTCTGTCATAGTCCTTGAAATTGATTAAAAAGAGGTCAAAACTTCCCATAGATGTTACATTTTCTGAAGCTATTTAACTATTAAATGAAAGAGTTCCAAGTTCGTTTTACTCGTACTTTTTCAATTTTTTGTGACAATATTGAGTGTGCACGGGTCTGTTTATACGACGATGTATACAAGAGGTTGGCTGCCATATCAAATCATTCGTTCATTCTGTAATATTAATTACTAAATATTCTAACCATTAGCATTTGCGTGGGGCCTCACATTTAAGTAACCATGTATGAGACATCTTTGCCAATTTACGAACATTACTCAATAAATAAGGCGTGAAACAATATTATTTAAATCTATAAAGAAAATCATTATGGTCAGTTCATACACTGCAGTGTGAACCGAAATACAAGTAGGCAGTGAACGCTCAAAAATAAATTGACATTTAAATCATCTGTTAAACAATTTTATCATAGATGCTTTCGTACTTTCAACGACTGGAGGCCTATCAGTGACGGTAGTTTTTTCCCATTTGTTTGTTAATTAGAACGTGTTATTTTCTGCAATTTAGGGTTTTATTTACCTTCAATTAGATTATCGCGGATCTAAATAAAGTGGCAGGCATTACACACAAATACTTCTAAACCCATCTGTCTCTCTCTCCCCCCCCCCTCATCCATGCCCCCATGGTATCTTGTAGAATTTTAAACGTCGCCTCCCCTCCTTCGTACACACGACACTTTGCCTCCTTGCGGGTGTTCCTAAAACGAATTTATTTTAGGAAATCAAAACATAACCTTCACCTTTCTTCATTCGTTCCGAATCTTGCCCTCAATTATTAAGCACCAACCCCCTTTCCATCCCCAAGAAAAAAGGGGAAAGACAAGGAAAGAAGAAATGAAACGAGAGAAAAGGAAAAAGAGAGAGAAAAAAGAGGGAATTAATGTAAAGAATTTATTGAAAAATACATAAAGCGTAAAGTCAAGTAAAGAAAAGAATAAGAAAAGAACAGAAAGAAAAGTGAGAAAAGGGAAGGACAGGAAGGAAAAAAGAAAATACATGACAAGACTAGAAGAGTTAAGAAGATAAAAGACAAATGTAAGAGAAAAGAAAGAAAAGAAAAGAAATGAAAGGTAACGAAACCAAAAAAAGTAATAATAACAATTTGAAGTAATTCAAATCCCAATCAATTTTTGCCAGGTCAGTGGGCTGTATACCCCAAAACTCATTCTTGTGTCAGTTGTTATGGCATCCCCAAACCACAGCTTTTCGTTACTCACGTAATTAAACACACGTTATGCTTGATAGCTTGACCTTAGCGAGGTCAAGGAGTGTACCCCCGTGTCACCCCAATGGTAGTCCCTCAACGGTTTTCCCGTCCCCCCCCCCCCCCGTCACAACATGGGGTTGACCAAGGGTGGCTCAACAAGTGTTTTCTGTATCAAGCGAGCCTGAGGAAATGAAGTGACTTTTACTCAGAGTCGTTCTCCTACGTTATTGGCTCGTTATTTCCTATGAAACATACTCATAAATAGCTGAATTCGAAATGAGGTACATGGTTACAATGGCGTAGCCTAACTACAGGGCGCAGAAGGAACGTGCCCTCACCCCAATACATGTAAGAGCGGCGGAAAATATTTAAAAGGAAAGATGAGCAGTAGGGAAAAGATAAAATAAAAATGATTGGGCCTAGTTTCTACACCCTCCTCTTGATCTTGGGCCTTGTTAATTCACATTTCGCCTGTTCAGAGCCAGAAAGGCCATAGCTATGTGTTAAAGTATATGATGTAATGCCCTTATGGCTCCAAACAGACGATTTCATCTGTCTAGTAAGCATATTGAGATTGATGTGCCCCCACCCGGCCTTTGATGCCGGTGCTCCTAAATCGCTGGGTCGCGCCCCTATATGACTAGACCAGCTGATGGTCGTTTTAATCTTTCGCCCTTTCCCAAATGCGCGCGCGTTTATGAAATGCGTACTCCCCAGGCTCTGTTTCCGTACGTGTATATTATGGTGTACTAGTAATATGTGAGCGCGCACGGATCATGAAGAGAACAGTCCAGGCAGTGGACTACTATATGACATGTACCTACATAGACTGGAAACTTTAATACTGATTGAGAGTTCGAAATGAGTATCAATTTGATTTCAAATACATAATATCGTAGGCCTGATATAATGATAATTTACATTATTTACGAAAGATTATAAGAAAGTTCAAGATTTTAAACTAAAGGAGCACACGCTAGAAAAAAGTAATGTGCCATATGATTTTTAAACTCGCTACAGGAGTAACCTTCAACTTTACATGTAAAACTCTCAGAAATACAAAATATTCACGAGCCTTGGTCACAGTAGATAGAGCAGAAACAATATTTATAAATCCTCAAGCGAAACGTCTTTGTCTGAAAAAATGTGCGAAGTTTCGACTCAACAATATACATGTGTCACCGATAAACACATACACGTACATGTACATGCAATACGGATGCATGTGTTATGGTATGATTTACATGCACGACTATTGCCGTACCACCTGTTTAAAATGGAAGTCCTCCGTGATATAAAGTTGGTTTGAATAGAAGAAGATAAATGAGAGGTACAGGTCAGTGAAACTTTGAGCAAATTTTGATTAAAAATAAGAAAGCTATGAATTTTTTAAATTGCGACCAATCAAACAAAAAATTTCAACTCTGTGACATATCTAACGAGCTCCCCCCCCCCCCCCATTTGCTCTGTACTAACCGAAATGTTTGATTTCCCTCAACCCCTGAATGGAAAAATCTGTTACGTTATCAATGACGAAAAAAGAAAAAAAGTTTATCAAAGCTTATGGACTTCCCTTTTAAAAAGCAGTGGACCTCTTGGATCTAGCTTGCAAAAATATATGAAATAGATTGCTACTTCCTACTTGTAGCTGGGTGTGCAGAAATAGAACGAGGAAAAATGACGAAAATAGCCTGGTTAATCCCACTTAATATGTGCTCATAATGTATGTAGGGTAAACCGTCTAGTAATAAATCATGAAATATATCATGATTAATGATTAATATCAGAGGAAGTAGAGTCTGACCACGATCCTAATTTTAAGAATTTACAATAGCTTTTTAGGTGAACATTCAAATATGAAAAATCGTTATTAACGATGGTCTCAATATAACACATACAATAAATGAAATCTAAATTTCAAGGAGTTTAAAGATACTGTGGAGGAGAAAAGAAGAAATCGGCTCAGAATCGCAGTGACATCAGACCGGTAGTGCGATTGTCTCAGATTTGAAGCCGATTATACACGAACATTCTGGTTGTCAGTATTCTTATCATAATTTAGAACCTAAAACAGGAAGATGTTTAGATTTCCGTATCGAATATAATTTCCATTTCTTTGAAAATCGGATCGCAGGAAAATCTTATAGTCTGCATTGGGCTTAAGATATTAAGCAATAACCAAACGATAAATGTAAGTTTTTTTAAAAACATGGATGAAACTTTGGATGCAATCTCGAAATATTTATTATTTTTTAACCAGATGATTTCCCAAACACCTCAGGTGACCTCCTCCCTTCTGAACATCCATGATAATGTCTGTCTATATCTTTTACTAGAAACCTTGTATATCTTGCGGCACAAAACTTTGACATCTTCCACACGCTGCATGTTGGTCCAATTTGTTACCATCCTATGCTTCAACGTGCAATGTCATCATGTACTCAGACAGGTAACTCTCACGATTTTTATCTACACTGGGGCAAATGGCGGCGGCTGACAATATGTGGTTAAGGGGCAGTCGGGGGACCAGCCAAGATATTACGTTTCATAATGGAGGGGGCCCCTGGAGGGCTGTGAGAAGGGGTGAGAGAAAGTGAGGCAGAGAATAGACCATGAGGGAAAGTGGTGCATTGTTCCCCCACGCTGCATGGAGAATTGCAGGTGAAAGGGGGAATGTTTTACACCCCGCCCAAACCCCGCCCTACTTTCAGGGGTGACTTGTGATAGTGCTTCGAGCGTTTACTTAGCACTGGAATACAACATTGCGGTATTTCATGACAACTGCCCATGTACGGTCCAAGTCGTGTTTTCTGAACGTTGAGCTAAATGTACATAATACGTGCCTGTACGAGATTTGCCTTTCTACTAGGCCAATTCATAACACTATAGTGTAGTGTTATGAATTGGCCGAGTACTAAAACGGCCCCAAAAGGTGGTGTGCTCGTAAAACAATTTAATATTAATAATTTCGATAAGATAAAGCAGACTTGATATTGAATCAATCACATATTTCATCTACAACTTTACATCTAGTCTTTATGTACAGTTTATCTCAGTATCGCTGAGAAACATGGGACATTGCAGAAATCGATATGAGGGACTACACGGACAAGTAGCATTACAAAGTTTGGTTCAAACTTTTCAACAATTTATTGTGATATTTCGTCTACGGCGGCATACAGTATACAGAGCGGTCTTTTGCATGAGACATTCCTACTATAATTCTTCTTCTACACTGTCATCGAAAAAAAAAACATGACTGATAGTTCACGTTTACCATAAATCAACCTTTATAAACAAAAGTTGAACGTGTATATGAATTTGTAGAGACGTCTGTCAGTATCTACATGTACACAGTTTGTGCTTGAAATCTTCACTCAGGTCAGGAAGGGTGTGATTTATGCAGTGGAGTCACACATCCCTAAAGATTTGGCATTCCTGTATAGCAACATTCCAAGAATAAACCAACGCTGGGTAATAATGGATCCTGTATTCTGTGAAAAATTAAGAGGGGGGGGGGGTACACATCCGAAAGTTTCTGACAAGCAAAGAAGGGGGATACAAGGCAACACAACCAGGGACACATTTAGGGGGGGGGGGGGTATGCTCAATATAAATATTTGTCGTATGAAGGCAAGGGGTCACTTGTGCCCCCCCCCCCATTAAACAAAAAATTATGGATTCCTCATAAATGTTAAAGCAGAAGCAACATGACAGTCACATTGTCGATAGCATCGGGCGATTCCATTGCGCTCGATACGAAATATTCATAAATTTCTTGTATATAGACTTTCCTACTGACGACATTTGACCCTCTGTGTATCCGATACAAATATTTGAGGCACAACAACACCTTACTCAAGAATATCGGATGGAACATAATATGATAGGACCCCTCTTATCCCACCCCAGTCGGTGTTGTATCTAGTAAGGCTGGTGCCCAAATGATGCCAGCGCCCCCCTCCCCCCTCAATGTTTGAGCCCACGCTACCCCACTGCTGTTGCCGGTGCTGTTGATGCTCCCAATAATGCTGCATGAAAATATTGCCAAGAACCTCATGACTATTATGACCAAAAATAAATACTTCTCTGCGAGCCTGATTAATCCCATCACGTACCGACGCTGTCAAAATTCTTTTCACAATAAAGTTCAAATGACTTATCATACAAAGCCTTCTCGACTGAATCCCTAAACTGATTAATCGTCATCTACATCTACATCTAAATCCTTGTCCAGACGTATAATGTATTCTTCTGTCTCCATATTATGCCGTGTTTTCATTGTTCTGTAGGTAAAATAATTTTGCTACAGAAAAAATGGGACTAAATGATTGTCTGCACGAAGAGTCGATGACCAGCTAGACAACCATGCGGTTATGGAAACGGAAATATCTGTCTAAACAAACTAAGCCTCAATTTATTTTCCCTAAATACACGTAGATGTTCGTCTGTGCCCATCAAGTCCATGTTTATTTTGTCACTGAGTTAATCACAATGATGATTTGCATTAAACTGCCCACATAAAGCTTTGTTTACTTTACCCTTGATATTTTTTAGTACATGTACTTTCATACATGTTGTCTTTATTGTTGTTCTATCAGACTAGCAGTGGCAAAGCGTTGGCAAAGCGTAGGCAATGGTTATTGAAAGGGCACTAAAATCGGGGTGCACCATTGTACTCAGTAGATGAAATGCAAATTAAAAAAGGACCAATTATTAATACTAGGGGCGGTGAAAGGGGTTCCTTTTTTCCTTCTTCTTTTTGCCACTTCAAATTCCCCTGTGCGCCCCCATAGCTACGCCACTAGGTTTATGTAATAGCAAATAGTGTATTTCAAAGATCTTGGCATGCTACAACATCCAAAGTGATCTGCCCAGGCCGCATCTAACTTTGTAACTGTATGGACAGCAACATGATGACCCCATGCATCTCCTGGCAAATATAGGGTCCAACCCCCCCCCCTTTTTTGTTAAGCCAATGGGGCAAAGTCCATATACTAAAGAAAAATTGAGACCCTTTACAATCTATGTGGATTTTATTTTCTCTTTTAGTTTACGGATTTTTGGAAATGTGCCCCCTCCCTGGTTCGTTTTGTACTTTCGTTTTATTGTAACAAAACCCTGTATTCGCTCTGCTTACGTCTCACATGCTTACGTCTCACATGCTTTTATAGAAGTTTACAGAAGGTATGAGCAGAGTGGTTCCTCTAGTAACCAAGGAGTGTCCAGCTAACTCCTTGCTCTAACCAGACAGGATAAAGTCTGTATGTACAAGACCTCAGCTCCAGCGACTAGTCTCCACGGTGAGCAGACGACAGGTAGATCTAGAGCCATCGATCATACTCGTTCGTGATCGCATAAGGAGCTTAAAAGTGCCGACGAGATGACGAGATAATTATTTAGGACAAGACGATAAGAAGATGAGCAAAGATAAGGAGATAGGAAGACAAGTAGAGTCATCGATCATAGTACTTGTTCGCGATCGTATAAAGGTGCCGACGACATGACGAGATAATTTAGGACAAGAAGACCAGTTGTTGGAACTTAGCAAGTCAACTTTCCAGGTTCAAATAATTCGTCTTCTCGTCCTAAACAAGTCGACTTGCCGAGTTCAAATACTTCGTCATGTAAGCTTCCATGAAATTGGTAACATGCATGGGTCCCACGTGTTCTCGCCCGGCTGTGGATGACGGTGCACCCCGGTCTATTTTGGGAGAGGGGAAGGAAGACGCCAATAAAAGGGGCAATCAGCGCTCCCCTCACACCTTCGAGTGACAGTTAACCCATTATGCCTCCATTTAAAGGCAACATAGAGTGGAGAAGTGTGACGTCATAAAAAAATCTATTTTTAGAATTTCTCAATTTTTTCTTCATATTCCGAAAGAACACCAAAAATAATGTCCAAATGTCGAAAACCAATTGAATATGTTAAGTATTGGCTGAGATATGACCATCTGAATGAATATATGTCCTATGGGAGCTCAGTGTTATATTTTTTTCAGTTCAGTTTCAAGTTTTTTATTTCTGCATTTTCCATAAACAATAACAAAAATAACAATGAATACATTTTAGCAATATAATGATAAGTAATACAAGTAGTAATTCATATAAATAAATAAATATAAATAATCAATAGTACAATTAATCGTATTTGAAAAGAAAGAAAAGGGGGAGAATGCAGAAGACCGATATCGTAAGCAGAGCTTGAAATGATACCGGCCTTACAAAAGAAGGAGAGGAGACAGGAAGAAAGAGCGGGTGAAGAGAGTGCTGTGCAAAGTGAAGAGTGCACTGCGCGAGCTCCTCAATCTATCAAAATAATTTCCTTTTTATATACAAATAAACAATGAATATTAAAACAAAATACATGTAGTATATTATGCCCAGAATCTAATTTTCATACCTTATCAATAAATATTCTTTCATCTTCACTTTAAAGGAAACAAGTGTTGTACATAATTTTAATGTTATAAGCAAGGAGTTCCACACATCGGGTCCATTGTGTCTTATTGATTTTTGTGCCAAAACAATTTTAGGGTTAGTTAAATGAAAATCCATAGAGTGCCTCGTGGGGTACGAATGTACATTAACATTATGAATATAAAAATCATGAAAGGACTTAGGAAGTAAGTTGGAGACATATTTATACATAAAAATAGCTGTTTGAAAAATGTGCATATCAGTTACTTTGAGAGTTTTCAATGTTTTAAAAATAGGTGTAGTGTGTGCTAAATAATCAGATTGTGTACAAATTCGTAGAGCTTTCTTTTGTAAAAGTTCAAGTGAATTAATTTTAGTTTTACAACAGTTTCCCCATACGATATTACAATAATTAATATGCGAAAGTACAAAAGCATTATAAATCATAAAAAGAGATTTGGGAGTTAGTAATAATTTCAATTTATATAATATTCCAATGTTCCTAGAAACAGCGTTCAATATATTATGTATATGATCGGACCAAGTTAAATTAGAATCAATGGTTATCCCCAAAAATTTGACAGAATTTTTTTCTAGAAGCAAAATATCATTAATATATAATCTACAATTTACTTTTGGTGAATGAACATTTCTAAAGTATATACAGTTTGTTTTAGTAAAATTTAAAGATAACTTATTAGACTTAAACCAAACATATATTTTAGATAATTCAACATTTAAGATTGACGTAAGTGTGTCTAAATTTGTATGAGAATAAAATACATTAGTGTCGTCTGCATACAATATAAATGTTAAAAGTTTAGATGATTTTACAATATCATTAACGTATAACAAAAATAATAAAGGACCTAGAATCGATCCCTGAGGGACGCCACAAGTTATAGGTAATCTACTCGACTCTTTAGATTGAAAGTATACATACTGTTCTCTATTAAACAAATAATTTTTAAACCATGATAAAGCAATACCCCTAACTCCATAAAATTGTAATTTATCAATCAATATTTTATGATCAATAGTATCAAATGCCTTACTCAGGTCCATAAAAATGCCTACACTGTGTTCCTTATTAGCCAATGATGTAATAATTTTATCATAAAGTTGAATAATTGCATGATCTGTCGAATGATGCTTTCTAAAACCAAACTGATTAGGAACAAGTAAATCATTACTATTTAAAAAATCATAAAGTCGTTCATAAATAATTTTTTCAAGAATTTTTGAGACAGCCGGTAAAAGGGAAATAGGACGATAATTATTTACTAATGAAGAATCATCTTTTTTATATATTGGGATTATTTTAGAAATTTTCAATATATTTGGACAAACACCAAGTGTGATCGATAAATTAAAAATATATGTTATTGGAGAGACAATATTATAAATAATTTTTTTCAAAAGATTTACACTTATCCCATCATAACCAGTAGATTTAGTGGATTTTAAAGACTGTACAACTTTAATAATTTCGTGAGAGGATGTTGGTCGTAAAAATAAAGATTTATAAAATGGTTCATCCAAATATTGTTTATAACTATTTTGATCAATATTAAATTCTGATGCTAAATTTGGACCTATATCATTAAAATATGAATTAAACATATTTGCAATTTTTACTGGATTATTTATTTCCTGACCATCTTTAAAAAATGATTTAGGAGTATTATTTTTAGAACCAATCATATCTTTAACAATTTGCCATATTGAAGCATTACTTGTCTTATTCATGTCTATTTTATTTGAATAATGTAATTTACGTGAAAGTCGAATTATTGAAGTTAATTTATTTCTATAAATTTTATACTTGCTACAATTCTCATCACTCATCTTTTTAAGACTTTTCTTATAAAGTTTATTTCTAGTTTTTATCGACTTTAAAATTCCTTTAGTGATCCATGGATTTTTAACTTTTTTATATTTTGTTCGAACAAGTGGAATATTTTTATCATAATACTTTTGTAGCTTATGATTAAATTTTTCGTAAGCCTTATCAACATCATTTTCCTCAAATACATCGAGCCATTGCTCTTGACATAAATCAATATTTAAAGAATCAATATTAGAAGAATTTTCTTTTCTATGCATTTTCAGTGTATTGTTCAATAATCTATGAACATTAATTGTCTGCTTAATAATACTAAAAATAGGCAAGTGGTCAGATATATCATAATACAAAATACCATTTAAACATTCCTTATTAACATTATTTGAGAATATATTGTCAATTAATGTTGAAGATGTTTTCGAAATCCGTGTGGGTTTATTAATATGAGGATGCAACGAGTAAGATAATAGAATGTTATTTAATTTCAAACTATTATTATGAAGAGGAGGTAAAATGTTTATGTTATAATCTCCCATTAAATAAACATCTTTATTTTCACCAATTATTGTATGAAGAGATTCATCTAAATTATCTAAAAATGTCTCTATCCGATTATTAGGAGGTCTATAAACTACGCCTATTAAAATATTTTTACCAAAATCATTTATAACTTCAACAAAAATGTCCTCTGCACCTTCAATATGAATATCATGTCGTATTTGAATATTTAACTGATTATGTAAATAAATAGCTACACCGCCACCTCTACCTTCTTTGCGGTCAGCACGGACCATAGTATAATTATCAAGATTAAATACAGGAGGGGAGTTTGCGTTAAGCCACGTTTCAGTGACACCTATTACAGAAAAATTAAACCCAGGAATTACAGAAAAAAGTGTGTTTAAATCATCATAACTTTTATTCAAACTACGAGCATTAAAGTGAATTAAACTGAAAGTATCAATATCATTATTACTACCTTTATTCAATTCATGATTAAATTGGTTTAGTGTAATCTTAATTTTCGCAATAAATTCATCAATAGTAAAATAGTCACTATCGTGTTCAATTAGAGACTGGTCATGTAACAAATCATGATTATTCATTTAAATGTGAACCTAATATAATGTTTGAAAGAGAGAGGCTTTTGCGCGGAGTGCAAGTTAGTGGAGTGCAATAGAAAGAAGAATAGTGAAGGGGAAGAGAAAAAGGAAAGAATAAATTCTTCAACATATTTAGCGCCAAAATAAACAAAACAAAAAATTTTGCAAGTCTCTTGCATTTTATCCAAAAGTAAACAATTAAGGACAAAATATTATATTAACTGAACAATACGAGCATATGGCTTATAATTTTACATCATAAAGTGATTTTTGCATGAGTGAGAGAGTAGCATCGAAATATTGAAATAACAGCAACAATAAAAAAAAAATTAAAAAAAAGTAGAAAAAACAAACAAAAACTCTTAACGCGTCGGGTTGCACACATGAAGATCATCAGGATCGTTCCTACCAGGTCTCCAAAAGAGGTAATGGAGCAATGGTCTTGGAATATAATGGATTTGAACGGTTATATCATGTATGCAACCCAACGCGTGCCTTGCATGCATGCATGCATACATAATGTGTACAGTATAGGTATAAAACACAAACAAAATCAGTGAACCGTGTTGACAATAACAAGCACTTATGCACCCACCCACACAAATTATGTTATCATAGTTCGTATAAGTAAGTACATGAATGCCAGTAACTGAGTTCAAGCGGAATACAAATTACAACAAAATGAATAATATAAATGTGTACAGTTGCTCGAACACAAGTCATATAATTTGAATTTGAATACATTATTGAGTGATATTACACGTAACTGAATATCACAAGAGTTTTATGAAAGCAGAGTAAAAGGCATATAATCAAGGTAGCGTAAAAATCGTTGTTAAAATCGGTTTTTGATTTATCATTATTGATTTACCAATAGAAGCCATTGCTCTGGCTCCTAACCATTATAGGAGCCAGAGCATATAACACTGAGTTCCTATGGGGAGTATATTTATTCAGATGGTCATATCTCGGCCAAAATTTAACATATTCAATTGGTTTTCGACATTTGGACATTATTTTTGATGTTCTTTCGGAAAATGAAGAAAAACTTGAGAAATTCTAAAAATTGATTTTTATGACGTCACAGCTTCGGTACTCTATAGAGGGGCTCAGAACGGCACATGACTGTAAGATGAAGAATGTTGAGATGAAGAATGTTGCGATTAATAATGTTGAGATGTAGAATGTTGCGATTAAAGATAAAGTTGAGTTCTGGTCATACGATTGCATTGTGAAAGAAAAGGTGTGGAATGAATCAGAAAAAGTTGATCATGTAGCATGTAAGTATTGGTGTGTACTGCAAGGTTCTGGAGTCACCAAAATCATAATAATTTGGCCCAGTCTTAGTAAAGTAACAAGCACTGTACACAGTAAAATGTATTATGGGACTACACAAATGGTGTCGGGGCTACTAACCTTGATTTCCTTATCTTTCTATGCTCATTTCTCAGCCAGTATACATTTTCTACCAAAATTGTTTGGCAAATGTCATTAATTTGTAATCTTGAATATTCAGTGTAAGTTTCGTTAGATTCTGTGAGAATTTATTTTCTTTTTTTACCACAACTCAAGTTTATCTTTAAAAATGTTGAGATTTAGAATGTTGAGAGGAAATATCAAGAGGACGTACACATTGCAAGACAAGTACTGGCGAAGCTACATGTACCAAGCGAACGTCATACATATTTTAAGGGGAAAGAACCAAAAAAGGAAAGAGAGAGAAATGGAAAAAGGAAAATATGAACAATATGACGGCACCCCTCCAACACGCTCCCTTTACTTTGTGGCCATGTACATTCGACTTCATTCACTGGACCCTCAAATAATGGCTTGGCCCCTGTTCCCCATTATACGCCAATGACTTTATTCATAACATTTCATACACGAGAAATTCAGTCAATTTGGGGGCCGCCCCTCCTTCCTTTATCCTAGGCTAATTTTCCTATTCCCTAACCTGACCAAAAGCGGTTATGTAATGGCAGAAGAAGCACATGAATTATGACGTAAAGAACTTTAGCATGAAGTAAGGGTTCGGTGCAAAATGAAAGAGGTAAAAATGTTTATGTAACATTTTTACCTGGCACCGACGCGACGTAATCTCAACGAATCTTGTACTTTCTTTGAAATACAGTCAAACCTGTCTAAGGGAAACAGAAAAGGTGGCATTGTAGAGAGATGGTCTGTATACACAGGTTCTATAACACACATCTCTTTCTTGGAGGAGATAATACAGATATTGACCACTAAAGACAGGTGACATTTATAGAGAAGTGGTCACTAAGGCAGGGTTGACTCTAGGACTGTAAAGTATTGTATTCTATATTCCTAAAGAATAGTTTAATGCACTGTTTAATATCAGAAATAACAACAGTGAGGTTTGAAATAGTGTTATCAATATCAATACGAAGTACAAATACAAGTATTCAAGAAGCTTTTGCTAACGATTTTTATATGCGTGAAAAACATGATTCGCCTTAAGAAAGACTAATGTCATTAAAGATGTTACTAGTTTAATGTTGATCCTCTGAAAAGAATGAATTGAAACAAGATATACACTAGCATCTTAAATTATTAATATTTTATTTGGGAAAAAGTACGTTTTTATTAAAAAGTTTGCTGTCACCATTTCGAGTACATTCTACAGTTAACCGTCTTGAGTCATGTACTCCTCCACATTTTCTTATGAAGAGCTACGACCCGAGTTTCAGGGAAAATGGTAAATCCATCTTTGCGGGTATGCAAATCGAATTTTCATATTTCATGATGAAAAATGGGTATGCTGCTCGTCTAGATCTCCTTGTCTACCTATAAACCTTGCCAAATGACTCATGCTCATCAATAGCATTTTGAAATCTCTTGGCCAACTTGTGAGCCCTATTCAGCAGGTGGTGATGAAATTAATAGAATCAAATTATATATTAAATTGATAACCCGGATGCGGGCCTAGTCTGCAGGCACAGGCCCTTGTCACTCAGTCGTAATGCATAACAGAGGGTCTGAGCAAGAAGACTATACAGAGGCCGCAGTCTACGGGTTATGTACTATAGCGGCTCCTGATTTGACACAGCTAGAGATTGACAGAGTTAGGCTCTGCTCAAGACTTTATGGAATTGTGATTTCGTGTTAAATACTAGTCTGTGTATGCAGACTAATACGAACCCGTTGTTGTAAGTACATGATGGATGTGTAATCGTGAAAAGTTGGCGAGTATCTGATGATACAATTACCCAAAATTGATACTCGGTGTTGTCACATTTCGCTTAAATTGGTCTAATTTTGGAATATACCGATTCCTACGAATAACATTTCATTTGATCTATTGAATAATGATCGCAAATTACCTTGATTACAGCACATTACAAAAACAGTCCTTTTATGGAATGATCAGACGATGATGCAAAAAATGATTATCATCCTTCATTTTCGGTTATATAATCGTCATGCTACATGTTGAAACTTGATGACATTAATTGGCTCACAGCTAATAAATTATAAGCACTTAATTTGATTATAATTATTATTATGATGATGATGGTGTCATAATAACGATAATAGGCCTAATAATAATGATAATAATAATTAATAACAGTGATAATATATCAAAAATATGTAGAGGTGTCGTGGTCGAGGGGATATGTCACCGGACTGTGGATCACAAGGTCCTCGGTTCAAGTCCCGCCTCGGCACTAATGTCCTTTGACAAGACACGTTTGCCACTCTCCACCCAGGCGTTAAATGGGTACCCGGTAGGATGCGAAAGTTAATGTGGTTATTATAGATGAGCAAGTGTGCGCTTGTAACAGGAGTGTAATAATAATTATTGAACTCATTTCATACAAATACCGATTTCATCGTGCCACAAAGGAATTTATGAACATTACATAATTGTCATGATTTTGTTACAGACTTGATTAATCAATTGTTTTTCTTACCATTTTCCTTGCAGGTTTTCATGAAGCAAGACAGAAAACCCAAAGTATGATCCACCCGGTCTCGTGTAGACCACAGGTAAGCTCTGATCCACGTTAAAACATGAGGCTAAGTCCAAGCTCCACATCAGGAGCACAGACAGTCCCGTCACAAGCTTCAGTATTGTCCGTATATTGTCCATGGCTATTCCAAAGGTGATTCTCGGTTAGAAATGAGGAATGTCGTTGGTTATTCCCCTGTGAAAAAAAATTGAGAGTACAATTTAGCTTGAAAATCTTCATAAATAAAGAAGAATTAATATGTTGAATCAATATCAAGGGATAGAGTTTAAGAATAAAATTCTCAAAGGGAAAAAACAGATACAGAAACAGTAAGAGTCCCGTCAAGAACTACACGATATATCACATAGAGCTGAAATAGATTTGAATACGAGGCTAAGAAAACCAAGATTCAACAGGCGCAGAGAAAGCCTGGTCAGGAATCAGGGGCGGATCTAGCTTTTTGCCAGGGGGGGGGGGGGGTGGGGGGGGGGGGGTTAACCCAGCGGCGGATCCACGACTTTCCAAAAATCGCGGCGTTTGACTGTTTTAATTTTTTTCCTTCTTTTTTCTCCTCCCCCCCCCCTTTTTTTTCACTCGGCCGCCAAAGGGGGGGGGGGGGGAGGTTAAACCGCCGAAACACCCCATAGATCCGCCCCTGGGAATGTCACTTAAGTGTTTCGTCCATAGCTACTTGTATTACTACGGTGATTCTAGGTGGGAGAAAGATAAGGGTTTTTCCTTTATAAACTGAAGTTTGAAAACACAGTGAAATCGTAGTTATAAATCTTAAGGAAAAATAACCCAGAATTTAACGTGTGGAATTATTAGGAAGATATAATTGAAATCGGCGACATACTGTATATGCATAAAATGATAAGAAATGGAGACATTTACTCATACAAACACAATGACATTTGATATAAATCAGTACATAATATTACAGCAAAACGTCGACAGAAAAAAAAGTCAAAGTCAAATTCCCAAGCTTGCTTTATCCATTCTTGTTTTCTTTATTACCATAACCTGTCCTGTCGCATCTGCAGATCACAATTCATCTCTTGTAGTCCCACTCCTTGGTTCTCATGGGGGCAACTCTCAAAATTGGGTCAGTTAAGTTTCCCAAAGCAAAACGACACCCGAAGCCATTTTCCATCCCTGCCTGTTCTTATTTTTTTTAACCGGAGAATCCCGTGCTGTTCGTGCAAATGCGATTGAGAAAAGGGGGAACAAATCTTGGGAAATTTGAAATTGAATTGGTGTGGGAAATTCACGATCCATTGGATGAAACATGACAAGAGGTAAACAACGTACCTTGACTTGAAATGTAGGAGAACAACTTTGAAAATGTCATACGGAACCCCTCCCCCAACTATCTTTCTCTCCCTCTCTCTCTATCTTTCTTTCTTCAGTTCTCTATACTTCCTGGCCGTGTTTTCTCGCTTTACCCCCCTCTTTCTCAAATTGTTTTTGTGTAACCCTACCCCCCCCCCCCCACTCCCTCTCTGTGTGTGTCACTGCCTGCCCTCTCTCTATCTCTCTCCTTGTTCATTTCATCCATTCTTTGTTAGAGTTTGATGTGCTTCCTGTCGACCTGTCTGATATACCAAGTCACACTTTGTTTAGCCACATTTCTGAATTTCTCTTAGTTGAGTCGATGTCTCTTCCCCTTACCCCTCCCCCTCCCCACATCAAAACACTCTACGGCGATGCCTCCCTGCAGGGGCGGATCCATGATTTTGCAAAAGGGAGGGGGCATATTTTCGAGAATTTAAAACAACTGAGAGGTAATTTTTGTGAGTGTACTTAATGTATTCCAATAATAGAGTTTCGAAACTTTCGATGGGCACGGCGCACCCCCCCCCCCCTCATTGCAACAATGCTTTTGTGTATTACCTTTTTGGATAAATTTGCCTCTTCATTTCATGCCCTTCCGTGTAATCACTTGAATAAATGTTAAGTTAGGTGGCCATGCACTGAGAGAACCGACAAGGATTGGTAAGAGATGTTGATGTTTTTTGTGATATCCGAACTCTTCTTTTGAGGCGAATAGCCCCATGGATAAATCGTTGAATAAATACTATTTCTCTCAAAATATACATGTACGTAAAGGTTTGTCGCAACTCCAGCATGACCGTGTGAATTATGCTGCTCAAACGTTCCGAGACGCAAGGAACCCGTAGATATGAATTTTATTTCTAACCCAACAAAATCATGCAACGGTATAACGAATAGTACATTTATAAGCCAATTGATCGAGCAATCTATTATTTGATCTAAAACATCCAAACAAAAAACATCAGCAAATAAAATAATATAATTAAATGACATCAAATCAAATGAGGTATGAAAGCTCATGTGCCGGGGAAAGATGTCCTCGTAATCTGATATCCCCTATATACCCACACTCTATTTTAACAAGAAACAGACCGAAAAGTATTTGATCAATGATGACTACAATAGTTACAATAGGCCTATAGCCTTTGATTTGCGCAAAATAACAATGAATAAGACGCAGTCTATTACAATTTTGAAAAACAGCTACAATTGTATAAGCTGACAAAGGCAATTCAATCCATGAGTGGTGAATACATCAATCAAATCAAATTAAATAAAATCAAATTGTGGAGACACATAATGGGAAAGAAAGGTTTGTTTTGAGACGAGGCTACATGGAGTACGCATGTCATACAAATATGATTCATGTGGTAAAAAAAGAAATTCCCATAGTATGACTTTGATGTGAAAATTCAATAAAATTCATCCTTTCTATCCGGTGCATACAGATTTTCATAAATTGCTCCATTAGTGCCCTAATTACTGCGGATTTACGGTTATTTGATTTCCCATCGTCCGAAAAAAAGGAGGTTTGAAATGCCAAAAGTCAGAAGAGTTTGATTATGTTAATGCAATGCTGAAAATATCAGATTATGAGAAATTTGTAAGTACAATATATACATGTATTGTCATTGGGTTAAAGGGTCGGACCCTACCTTTTAAAAATTGTGTATATTCTTTTCGTTTGTTTTGCTTTTGTTGGGAGAAGGGGGGGGGGGGTGACTCTGATGCTACGGTCGGAAGCATAAGGACAATCATATTTCAAGTAATTCCATAAGTGTCGGATGTAACACGACTGCAAATACCTGTACAAAGGCATAGTCAATATTATTATAGGGTATCCAACATTTTGAAATTGCCCATTAGTTGATTTCTTGATACGAGTCCTCCGAATCGTGTTATGTTTGTTTGCTTCGTAATAAATAAGAATCACATCTGCAAAAGCGTAAGTCAAAACGTCAAAATTACGCTTTACATGAAAACGGGGAATGGCTGCAGCCCCGTGAAAAAAAGGTTTAAATTTAACATTAAGTTGGGTTCTGGTAATGCAATTGCGATGTAAAACAAACTGTGGAAGAGATTGGAAACTGGAAATTTTGATCATGTTGCTCATACATGTAAGTATTGGTGGATACTGTGAGGTTTTTGAATGAATTGTCTCTGTCTTGCGAGGAGTCACATGCGCTGTACACATAAATATGTAGGCCTATAATGAGACTACACAAAGATTTGGCAAGAATGTTGTGGTCCATAACCTTCAGCTGTGCTTGTCATATTTCGAATATGAGGGCATTTGAAGAGCCATCCCTTCCAGTGACATTTTGTCGTATGATGATACTCTTCCGTAGGCCTACTAACGTGAAAATAATTTTTAAAGCTAACACATTCCTTTTTTTCACAACTCAACCTTCTCTTCAATTAACAAATGTGTGCTTACTCTGTCGCTGGTATAAAACCCCCATAAAAGTCAAATGTAATCCCTCATTTATCCCCTCTTATCAAATAAATGTACAAAGCTATGCTAATACTCCGCAAACAACTGGTAATTCGATTGAATTTCAAACACAAAGCTGAAGTGAGAAATCGTGGACATCGAACGCAATGGCGAACTTAAATGAGAAGATGGAGTTCTGGTATATTTATAAAGGTGTGAAATAATTTGTGGGCTTTCGCGGCTTGTAAGAATATCACGATAGAAATGTCCCCTGAAAATGATTGATTTTCAAATGCCCTCGCATTCAAAACATGACAAGAAATAGCTGAAAAGATTGGACTAACATTTGCGTGTATAGACCCATGAACCTTTTTCAGCAAGACTTGGTCAATTTTTTTGTCATTTTTTTTCTTCATCATTCCTGAACTTCACAGTATACATCTTCTCTTATGTATAAACTAAAAACTTCACAGTTTACAAATCTTTCTAGATTTCTAGTTTCTTTCACCGAGTAATCGCATGACGATTAGGCCTACTCGACTGTATATGACAACCTGTTAAGAGCCCATAAGCACATGATTACCAGTGCAGTCAATTATCACCTTATCCAGGAAACTATTGGAATAAACAAAGTTGTTATCAGAAAACACACTATACCTGTTCCCCGGCCACTAACATTAAATAGGTGACACAGTAGACGTACACGGAATTGAAGGCTTATGTCACTATTTTGCGCATGATTACATGACTGTACTTACTTTTCGTATTTTACACGTTATTTTAGTTGTACGGAAATTATCTTTTATGTGAATGGTACCATTATAAAATATGTAATTATGAATAAACATAAAATGTTCGACATTATTACTTCACGATCAGAACATTTTGAGGCAATTTTACCTATACATTTGCAAATGTTTTACACAGAAGAAGAAAACAAATGACAATGATGTTTTAAGAAAGTGGAGTATGATTATGTGTGAAATATTAAAATCTGAGAATGAATGAATAGTACATTAAATTTGTACTCGGATATTGTAAGTGGAGATGATCAATACGATTACGTAGGGTGTTTTTACGCGCCTCGTATCACAAAGCAACATTTGAGCTGTAGAAAGAAAAGGCTGTAACTTCTAGCATCTGTTTTTAATTTAGTAAGATGATAAACACACACAAGTTGTAGTAAAAATCTACCACTGGCACTACCATCCCAAATATACAAAAAGAAACCCCCGACTATTAATAAAAGATTAACGTCACTGTTTTTCTGTTTTACCTGCCTCTTTTCCGCCTTTTCGGTCTATACGTTACTTTTTCTTCATTGTGCAAAGAATGAATATCACATTTTTAGCATCATTCTGTTTGGTAATTTAGTTATAGTAGTTCGTCAACTTACAGATGCTTGTCAGAAATATACTGCTCGCATCACAAACATACAAACAGCAAACCCGACCAAACATGTAAATCAATTATTAATGTCACTGTCATTCTCTGTTATACCGTACGCCTTTTTTTGTTAATTAAGCAAAGTGATATTACAAATTAATGTTTCTCGCACCTGGTTGGTAATTCAGTTAGTTAATCAACACAGACATGCTTGTCATACTGCTACCATCCCAAATATACAAATAGAAACCCCGATCGTGAATAAAATGTCACTGTCCTTTGTCAACGTTATGTTCTTTTCCTACTTTAGCAAAGGATAAATTAGAAGAGTTCCATCCAGCATCTGTTTGTTAATTTAGCTAGGAATCAACACACATATGAAGAGTTTAATTCCAAAAGGAGCTAAATCCATTTTTGTAACTTTGGAGAAAAAGAAATTGTTTACCAGATTTTGTACAGGCGTTTATGGAAAAGTGATATTAGAAGGTGCATTCTTTCATAATTATTGCTCCCAAAATTTGGGTAAATAATTTCGTTGAAAGACGGGTGCTTACATGTAGGTGAACACTGAACAATGTTCTGATATCAAGAACTCGATTTTCATCAAAAGTGGATTTAGCTCCTTTTGGAATTATGCTCTTCATATACTAGTCAGAAGAGTATACTGATATAATAAAAAAAGAAACCGCGACCAAAGATACAAGCGTCATCGTCCTTCTGTTTCATGTTAAGCTCCTCCTGATCCCTACTCGTCTAAGCTCCCGAAGTACAGAGACATCCGCCCAAGGAGGTATTAATTAAATCATCATCAGTGAAATTGATCATTAGAGCAGGGCCTGCTTTAAAGGGCCACATCAACACCCACATTTTACAATTCAAGCGACTCCTGCTTTAAAGCCCGTCTGTACTAGTTTGGCCAGGAGGGATTAGACTCCCCTGCAAGGTCACTGATAGATCGGTAATCTCATCAAATCAGCTGTCATTAACATAAGAAAAAGAGGATCACGGGGGACCGACGGGCACCGCTTAGGTATTGTTTGCTATATAGAGGGCCCAAATAGCTACAAGTAGTACAGTCCTGTTTTAAGAGGTGCTTAATGTAACCAGATATAACTTAGATCATCAACAATGGAATTGATCATAAATTTATTTTTAAGCAGAACTATTTTTAAAGGGGCACCTCATATTGGGAGGTATTAATTCAATCATCGCATTGGCAAAAAATTAACATTGAAACAGGGACGCTTTGAAGGGATATACATGTATCATGTAGGGAAATATTAATTAAATCATCATTAGAAAAAAGGTCATTCGAGCAGGCACATCATGAAGGAGGACTGGCATTAGGCCTATAAAAAAAGAGATGTTGTATTACCCTTTAGGTGCCAAAACATGCGTCGGTCGGTTGGAAATTTTTTCAAAATATTTTTTTACTCTCTCTCTTTGTCAGTTTTGAATCCTTTTCTAAAAAATGGTAATGGTAAAAAAAAAAAAAAAATTAAAATGCCGACCGTAGATTTCAAGATTTTGGGGTCGGACGCAAAGGGCAATACAACATCTTTTTTTTTAGGACTTAAAGACATCATCACCCAAAGCAATAATTCATGCTGGGACTGTTGTTTATTTGTCAAACAATTTCAGGATAGTTTTATGCAAGATGTAATCACTTCAAATTGTCACTGGAGAATATCAATTTGTGTCTTTAAATATCCCAAGGACATTCAACTCATGCATGGAGAAAATGGGAAGTGGTGGATTACCAGACGGAAAACGGGAGATTAATGCTCATTAATACCAGAGCATCGCATGGTTCCTTCCTTTGATGACAATTTGATTTGTGCTGTAAGTGTTATGCTGAGAAGACGAGGAATGAAAAGAAAGAAACAACACGACAGAAGAAAAGATTATATACATGTAGATCAAAATATGTTTACCACTGCCAAACCTTTGTTTGTGATCAAATTGTGTTGTATATTTGTACGTTTATTTGTCATTTTGTTTTAAAAAATGTGTAATTGTTTAGCATTGTATTTTGTTTGTTATAACGCTTAGATACTTCGGTGGTAAGCGCTTTATAAGCACCGTTTTCATTATTATTGTTTATATTAATAGCCGTTATTATAATAATTATCATTATTACTTTTGTTGTTATTATTATTATTTTTACATGTATTTTCATCATCATAATTAGTATCATTGTTGTAGTTATTGACGTTGGTGTCCTATCGTCGTCGTAGTTATCATCATCACCATCATCATTATGTAGTCAGGATATTTTACAGGGCTACGAGCACGAATACTAAGAGGGAAGGAAGGAGATGAAGAAGACTGCAAAGGTACCTGGTTGAGTAGAAGAAGAAAAAATGTAATTCAGAAGAAGAAAAATACAGTGTGTATACACTGCGCATGTAGTAAATGAGGAAGAAAAAGGAGAAGAATTTGATTATTACGTAGTGGGAAGACGAAGATAATAAAGGGGTAAAATAGAAATGCAGAAGATTACGTAGAATATGATCAAAAGAAGAAGTATTATTCATGAATCTAACGGGAAATCATTTTCCAATGACACAGTGACATTTTCTATTTTAGGACTTTTTTTGGCGCGTAAAGTTGTCATTACATGTTCTCTGAAGAGCACCCGCCTGCACTAGCGGAAGTGAGTGATTTCTTGAGGTGCTTACTAATGAAGAAGGGAACTTGAATGCAACGACTTAAGGCAGCACTTAAAGATAAGCTTGAGTTCTGGTGCAGGTAGAAAATAAATTCTCACAGAATCTAACAAAACTTGAACTGAATGTTCAAGATTAGAAATAAATGACACGTGCCAAACGATTTTGGTAGAAAATGTATAGGGGCTGAGTAACGAGCAAAGAAAGATAAGGAAATCAGGGTAAGTATAGCTCAAACAATCTGCTGCAGGATAAACAATCCAGAATGAATTATGTTTTCTCGACAGACGATATCCATACCAGAGCTCAAGATTAGCTTTAAATGTTTATGAATGCATATACACAAAGAGGGAGCGAAAGTACAACTTTAAAGTTCAATGTCGGTGTCTGATTAAATGATATTCACGCAAACAAGTTGAAATAAACACATCACTCTTCCAAAAATTGTCACTTATTTTTCTATATCATGTTTACTTATTCTTATACGGCAATACCGAAATACTTTCATTTTCTCAACATCTGCAAAACATCACTCAAGGGGAGAGCAATTGAACACTTTGATTGACGCTATCATGTCGAGTATTCTCTAATTTCCTTACTTAATGGTTTCATTTCCATGCAAGCTTTTGATGCCATTTAAATGTTATTTCCTCCCGCTTATCTGTAATATGAAAGATAAGGATTTGAGAGATAAAATACATGTATATCCTCCATCAAGACTCAAGAGTGACCGTGAAATAAATACTATTGAAAATAAAAGTGATACTAGTGATAATCAAAGACACTCTCTGAATACCTATAACCGGTTTCTACAAATTCAATGTATTGAAACCATAAGCAAAATAAGACTACAATTTCAAGAATCGTAAGACTATAACATTTTTACAAAATTATATTGAGCGCAAACAACACATGTTCATTTCGACAAGTGGCAGACAGATATTCGACTGAAAATATGAGAAGGGCGTGGAACGAGGTCAAATTTGCATGGTAAATCATATTGGACACAGAAATGTTAATCTTAAAATTCAGGTGAATTTATATACCAAAGGAAGTCCCGAAATGAAATCGGGAATACACATTTTGGCAGTGATCTTTATCTACATTCTGTACATAAGGACGAATTTCGCTTTCCGGGGAAAATACGAAAATTGATGTATTGCTCTTACTGGCGGATTTAGGGCGGGAGCACGTCTCACCCATCCACCCCCTTTTTTTAAACCCACGTGGCTTACCTGGCCTTTATAAGATAGGATTTAGGAGTAAAATATACATGAAGGCAACGAAAAGTCCTGATGAGCTTTCTTTTATGCCCCCTCTTTTACAAAATCTTGGATCCCCCTGAATATCAAGGATTTTTTTCTGGGAAAGGCTACTTTTAAAATGGACTTCGACCCCTCATTCTCAAAAGAGCAGTGTACACAAGTAATGTAGCAGTAACATGACCAGCGCACACACTTTGCATTCAGCCAAAAAGTTACTAGCTACTTGCTAGTAACTTCTTGATTCAGCTATCCAAATACAACTACTGTATTAACAATTATCTTCATGTGATTTAAAGTCCAGACTCCGGACGAAAGAATAACACAGTTAATTTATTGACAAGCGCACCGGGTACATGTAAATGGTTAAAAAATACTTAAATAGCCCCCCCCCCCTCCCTCTCTCTAAACAGAAGAAATAACAAACTATGGATTATCAATATTTGCTGACCAATTACCGCCCCCCCCCAGAAAACATCATGTCAAATAAGCTCGAGGCTAGCCTCTTGTCGATGCCCTCGCGCTGTTGGAGTCTCTAAATTCTGACGAGCGAAGCGAGTCAGAATTTAGAGACTCCAACAGCGCGAGGGCATCGACAAGAGGCTAGCTCGAGGCCTACTTAGCGACTTAAAACAAATCCGTACCGTCAACCATCATTTTTCAGAGAATTCTTAATGAACATTCACCAGTATCTTTTTAATGAAACGGATAACATTCGGTTGCTGAAGGGAAATTTGGCTACCAGTAGTAATGACGTCGCTATACGGAGGCACGGGGCATTCCCCTTTAAGTGACAAATTGATACAAAAAAGTACAGGGGAAAGGGAGAAACAGAAATTGAAGAAAGGGAGGGGAAAAAGATGCTACATGTACGACCATCACCACACCCTTCGCGCACACGATGTCCTCCTCTCGCATTTCTTCTTTCCCCGTGACACCAGTCCCCCCCCCCCCCCCCCCCACTTAAAAAAAAAAATGTTAGCGCACTGGATATGCCACCTTTTATTTCAATCGGGTAGTCAAAAGCATAGATGCTCGGGCTGATGTCTATAATTATGCTGGAAGTGCACTGAATAAGCATTTTTCTCCACATCCTGGGGCCCTGGCACGTCTTTCGGTCAGAGTGCAAATCGTCAAATCAAACATGAACAGTCGATTAAAGTGCTGTGTGTTGCAATTAATGCTCGTCTTCTTATGATAATGCCCATGGTACAAAGGCGGCACTACCTGGTACTACACAATATTCCAAAAGTCTTAGTAGTCTGATTCTAGTTAGTTCCTCTTTTCTCGTGCTATCAATATTGTATTGTATACTTTTTTGTACATGTACTTATTAATTGTATAATGTTTTGCATGAGAAATAAAATCATTTGAATTTGAATTAGAATTTTGAATATAATACTTGGAAATTATTATGATTTTTAACTTACAAGGGACAGAGCGACCCATTAAAATCGCAAAGAGAAAAGGCAAAAAGAAGAAAAGGGGCAATGGACGGGGAACGAGAGGGGAGAAGAAACATAACAAGCAAGTCCAAGTCAAGCAAACAGTGTGACCTACGATCCCCCCCCCCCCCCAATTCAAGACCTTAGCATTTCGTCCGTCCAGAAAGACCGATGCCACCCAACAGAAGATGGCTTAGCTCCCATAATAATTATAATACTTTCTAGTTCTAGTATATTTACCAAAGTATAGGCATAACGGTAACGCTCCAAACAGGTTTAGATAACTTTAGGAACATGATACCAAACTACTTCAGAATATCCCCCCCCCCCCCCCTCACACACACACACAACTGACAAACCTGAAAGCAATGCCACACTGTCCAGGAAAGTAACATGAACATTTACTAAACGTTTTAATCTTTCTATCTTTCGAAAACTACTTAACCCATAGCCTGCCATGAGGCTGCGTGCACGCTATTGTTACGCTGCTTCTTGCATGTTAGCAAACATTCGTAATAGCAGTTATTGTTCATGCCCATTGGACTGTGCCTAGTGTTTTGCACACGCTATTGTTAGTACCATCGCGTTAATCCGATTATCTCGTTATAAATCTGGCACTGGGGGGATTAGCCCTGTGGCAGGATAAGAGTTAAAACGCAAGTTTAAAAATTTACAAAGCATGGTGGACAAAAGAATACAATCTCCCAACTTGCACGCAATAATATCAAGAAAGCGACGCTGGATACTGCATGATTTATTTTCTCTCCCATTCAACAAGTAAATGGTTTGATATTTTTACAATAGGTTCCTGTCGATGAGGCTGTTATCATCTCTAAATGGGGAGTTCATGTATTAGTCATTTCCTAAACGGGGCTTTCTACATCATCGTGTCAAGGTGCAGTGTGTTACAGCATGTTATAGGGAATGGCAGATGTCGACGAAATGCTGATATGGGGCGCATGCGATCTCTAGTGCTTTAAATGGATTTTCGGAAACGAAAAGGGGGCTTACATGCACAGGGGCAACTTCAGGATTGTTTCAAGGGGGATATAGTTTTGGGGAAAGAAGACAGAAGTGCACATTCCGTATATGCCTACATGTACATGGTGGTATACATGTAAGTGCAATTTGGGTCTAAAATTTGAAAGGTGGCACAAGAGCACACTTGGGGTCACATTTTTGGGGTGTAAACTGAAAAGGGGTACGGGTCGGTTACCCTATTTAAAACTCTCTCTGTAATGCACGTCGTGCATTGGTCAAATTTATTTCACTAGCTTGCCTCCTGGATCAACATTTACTATGACTCTTCATACCGAAACTGTTTTTATTTTTTTCTCGCAGTTTCCAAAAAATATTAATGAATAGCAATAAAAGTCAAACAGGCACATTTTAGTCAGAATCAAGTACATGACTAAAAGTTCCAATCTTTCCCCATATCAGTATGTGCATCTTTTATAGCATTGTATTCTGATTTTTACTATATGAAAATTCAATTCAGCACCCCTCACCCAAACCAAAATACAAATTCTATCATCGCTTAACGACAAAAAACGAACTCCTTGTCGTGGTCCAGTCATCATACAATAGTTAGTCTTGCCGAAAAATAACAACAATGGCGACTCTAAAAAAAGTCTCTCAGGGGTGATTGTGTGTGGCTCTCAAACTCTTTTCACCGATGTCAAAATACAGCTATTTAGGTAGCTTGCCTCTCGCCTCCCATGCTCCCTGTTGTGAGATATGTCGTGAAGCTGATGTATTCTACACGATTGCCAAGAGACTAGATCTTTTTGAGATCATGACGGAAAACAGAGGGTGACAAATCGACGTATCTTGGTAGAGTCTTACAGATAAAATTGGGTTTGGTGAAAAAAACAGTCTGGAAGCAGTGTAGCTATTGAAAAGGTTAATTATGTAGAGCATACTGCATTAATTCATTTTTGATTGTGTTTACGGATAGGTTTTGGAATGATCAAGAGACTAGTATAGTCTAGAATAGGATCTTCTTTAGATCATGACGGAAAACAGATGGTGGTGGATAAGGGTTCTTGGCAGGCTATTAGTATTACGCACAGTAGGTGAAGGAAACTGTCTCGACGAAATACAGCAATTGGAAAACGTTCATTACAGAATGTGTATATGGGACTTCGCAAATAATGGGGCATGATCGTTTGGTCCGGACACTTCAGCTGTAACTCATCATTATGTCGAATATGACGGCATTTGAAAAAAATCCTTTCCAGGACACATGCTCTCTAGGATATTCTTTCTAACACAAAAAGAATGATAAAGCTCACAAATATTTGTTCACCTTACTCAAAATTCAGACTTCTCTTTAAGCGTTGAGCAGAGTTCTATACAGGTACATGTATAACTATGGCACAGTTCCAGTGAATTGGGCTAATTAGGAACAGCAGTACTATTTTAGAAAGATACATTTGGATTCACCTTTCAAAGAAGGACCCCCGGTGACGCACTGAAGTGCTCCTTGATAAGGCTATTTAGTGAACCCGTCCAAAGGCACACCTTTAGTTTAATACCCCTTAAGAATAACCTTCATATTATTTATAAACTACTTGTAACCTTGCGTGTACGATTCACAGAGGTTCAGTGACTGCTTACTTTAATTGGGATGCTTGAAAACTAACAGACCCCCCCCCCCCCCCCCACTCCTGGGAAGGAGGAACGCATTCGTGTTCCCAAAATCTCTGGTAAAAGGGTACTCTTCGCGCGACAAAGTCCGATCCGAGAAGTGTAAAAAAAAAAAAGGGGTGTATTTGACTTTTCACCCGGAGATTTCTTTAAAAAAAAAAAAATTCTCTCTCTCTCTCTTTGGATTCATGAGAAATTTAAAGAAGGGGGTTACAAAATATTAAAAAGGGGATTTGTTTTTCTCTCTCTTTCTTTGGACTCCTGAGAAACTATTAAAAAGGGAGTTATAAAATATCTTGAATATCATATTATAGAGGGTACATTGAGCAATGTTCCGGATTAAGGGGGTCTCCAAGGCAGGGAAAGCCCGCGAAAGGGGGGGGGGGGGGGGGGGGTTAGAAATGTTGGGAGTCCTGAGATAGGGGGATTTCAAAGGGAGGGAACAAGCATACGCGTACCCTAAATAACACTGAGGGGGGGGGGGGGCTAAACGATCACCTTAGATATCACATAAATATACAGGTAGGGCCTAGAATCAAACCTGTTTATTAAGGCCGCCCAAGGGCAACAGAGAGATGAGGCCTTTGTAAACAGGTAGCCTTTCTAAGTTTCTATGCGGGTTCTATGTATACAACGCACATTTCTCCCTTGACGAAGAGAACCAATGGAGGTGACCGCTTGAGATACAATGTACATGTAGGTGGCCTATGTAAACAGGTGACCTTTTTATGCAGGTTTCACTGTGTGACTTGTCGAGAATCATTACCGAGAGGCTTTTAAGAGGACCACTCCACTCTCGAAAACTTCCTCAAAAGCGTTGCACGATCATTTGAGTAGCTACTCGTCATTCTGAAAGACAACTAACAAGACACATGGCTACAAAGAAAATGAAGCAATGGGACTATTTTCGTACATGTAACATCTTGGTACTTTTCACGAAAATCTGAAAACTATGCAGACGAAACGACCGAAGAAAAAAAAAACTGCATTAAAGCGGGCGTACCCCTGCGACAGAAAACCAACAAGACACCTGGCTACACAGAAAATGAGACAATGTGACTATTTTTGTATATGTTCTCGAAACTTTTTTTGTTAAAACACTTCACGTGAATATCTGGAAACTATGCAGACGAAGCGACCAAAAACCCCAGGTAAGCGGACGAACCCCTGTGAATTTGGAATCAAGATGTCGAGTTTCGAACTTTCGATTTGGTGGTAATAATATCAAAATATTGTTATTGAACACCGCCTGGCGGTATTAAGGGAGCACAGGCGCCCCACCACCGCCTTTCGAAGCCAAGTCACATACATGTACACATTCAGGACACACAAGTTGGAGAACTTGTGCCCCCCCACCTGTTTTCATTTATTTCAATTTTAGGTGATGGCCTGTTTTATCAGTAAAATTTAGTAATAACAATAATAATAATAAAAATAATAAAGATAATAATAGTAATAATTGGAAGAAACAAAATAACACTAATGATAATAAAAGAAAAGATAATGGCCGATTATAAAGCGCTCATTTCCGTCACACAAACAAGCTCATGGCACTTAGACAAAATTATTATTACCCTGGTTTAACAAATTTTGCCCCCCCCCCCTCTTTTTTCAAAATCTTGGATCCGCCCCTGACTGAGCAGGGGGTTTTGCGGGTTGAGAATCACACGAGCTTGGGAATGAATCATCGAGAGTCGGATCAGTCGGTGGTTGTTATCTGGTTTGGCAATAGTTTCTGCGTCGAGGAGAACATGTAGACATGTAGGCCTGACTGCAGTTATGACTCAGGTCCTGTCTCTCCATGTCCTAACAGACTTATTCAAAGGAAATAGGCATACAACCCGATATGACCTGGGATAAAATTGAAAGTGTAACAGCAGGGCGAACGTGTACATTGGCGCATACATGCAGGGGCACAGGGGGCCTCCCCTTTTTCAAAACCAAATCTGGCATAATATATCCGTACGTTTTGACTACATGCAAAGAACATTATTACCCTTAGCAGCAAATTTAGACCCAAAATGCACCCAAAACCTGATGACAATTTTTTATGTAAGAGTAATTTCCGGATTGCCCCCCCCCCCTCCCCCGAGCAGAGAATCCTGGACCAGCCACCTGATCGACATGATAGTTTGTCTGTAAGATGATCAAGAGAGAGACAGTGAAGGGCGGGGCCTCTCAAGGTCTGTATCTTCGTCATAAACTGATGACTAGAAACTAGAAAATGATACCGCAAGTAGTTTATTCTAGGGCGAATTTTCTCTCTGGAACTCTGCACCCCAATTAAATATAAAGTTAAGCGCTGTGCATCCGACTAGATTTTGAAGAAACTGGAATCATCAAAGATAAGAACTTACTCAATCTTGCTGGAAGTCATGGGTACCGTACTAGAGAACCACACAAACTTTAATTTCCATCATTCCTAGAACTAAACCCTCTCTTTAATATAAATCAATCAAGTTATCTCCCATGCAGGCAACGGGATGTATTCCCCCTAAACATTTAATGTGTTAGTGGTTTAGGGCAGTGTCCTTTATTTAGATTTTAGAGCATCTATCACTAGCCAACCCCTCCCATTTCAAAAGGAATAAATCTCGACTCAATTAGAGTAGACCCACACACTCTCACTGAGAGGCAGGATATACAGTGTACATGTAAATCCAATATGTCTGGTGACAGGCTAGATTTTAAATCGTCCAACTCTCTGTGTAGTGTAGGCCTGCAACATGATCGCTTCCAAAAGTCTTCGTTATTTACTTTTTTGAGATCTTACAGAAGTTAGAACGCTTGCACTAAAATGTGAGCATCCTGCTATTACGAGTTGTAATAGAAGAAGAAAAATAAGAGAAACGGGTCAGTGAAAGTTTCAGCAAAAACCGATTAAAAATAAGAAAGTTATGAAATACTGAAGATGCGATCAATCGAACACAAATTAGCAACTCTGTGACGTATCTTGCGAGGTCCCCTCCCATTAATGTACTAACAAATAATTTAGGCCCACAATAACCAAATGCGTTTAATTTTTTCACAGCTTCATATTTTTTTAAAGCACGATTCATCAACTAATATGTCATATCAATTATCTAGGCAAACATCTGAGATATTGGATATTCTATATTCGTAATAATGAGTAAAATATATTTCAAAGTTGAAAACTACATGTACAGTAGCTCAGTGAGGCGGTATTGACCCCAACTAGTTTCGGTCTGTGTATACTGTTCTCCCACTCCAGGATCCACCATTATTCACAAGTGTAATAATGTCCGTCTATAGCCCATACTCCATCACCCCTCAACTTAAGTGCCATATTAAATATAATCAAATTCTTATAATAAAACGAAGTTTTCCACTGACAACACTTCACAGTGACAGTAGAAAAGTTTGCAAACTGTTATCCTCTGATAACTCCCGCAAGTATTTACGCGAGAGGTAAACACGATAGATTCTTCGAAACTTCGAAAGACGGGATAACGGGGACACTACAATTCTTCAAGCTTTGACCTACCCGCTAATAAACCTATGACCTAAAGGCCAGCATGTAGGCACACATGATCAAAGTGCGTCGCTTGAATTGAGTAGAACAATAGAAGCACCAGAAAGGATTTATCACAAAAAGTACCAGGAAGAGCTTTTTTTGTTTTTCCTTATCCGGTAATCGAACGAACGGCTTGTATTGTGCGTTGATTGCGCATTCAATGAATAAGCCCCATGTCTACAATTAGCTACGGCATAGAATTTGCAGTCCAGTCGCGGGTCAATAACAGCTGTATATTCACTCAATAACAAGCATGTATAATCCCATACAAGCCATTCCATAAAGTGAAGAAAAAAAAACATTTTTGAAACTAGTATCGTAGGATTCACTTTTTGAATACTCCCACCAAAATATAACTAGACGTCTGTATAGACTGACGACGATTGCTTCACCATTGAAAAATTAGAAAACCCTAACCATATAACCCTGTCAACGAGAAAAAATACACGGGAGCGGAGAGCGATTTAGCTCTGGTAAATATTATTTAAATATCACAGTGAGTGTCTCACCTCTCTGAGCTGATCCATCCATCCATCCACACTTACCAACAGGCGCGGATCCAGGATTTCTTAGGGGAGGGGGCCCAACTTTTTTTTTTTTTGCTCCCGAAAATTTGAAAATCGCGCCGGCCGAAAAGTCGCTCAGTGGGGGGGGGGGGGGTAAGCGGACACTTTTTTTTTTTTTTGGAGTCCAAAAAAAAATCGCAACGACTCAGCCAGCCGAAAAGTCGCTCGGTGGGGGGGGGGGGGGTAGTGAGCACATTTTTTTTTTTTTGGTCCTCGAAAATTTTAAAATTTGCACCCCCCCCTTGAGCGCCAGGGGGGGGGGGCCCAACCCCCAAAAAAGGTAAAAATCGCGTGATTTTACATGATTTTTTTCTCAAGGGGGGGGGGCCCGGGCCCCCCGGGCCCCCCCCTGGATCCGCCACTGCTTACCAAGAAGATACCCAACTACGAGAAGGAAGAAAATGAAATTGAACTGGAAGCCCGACTGCTGAGAACACAGCATTCTTCCATAATCTCGGGGGGGGGGGGGGGGGGGTGGTAAGCGGACACTTTTTTTTTTTTTTTGGAGTCCAAAAAAAAATCGCAACGACTCAGCCAGCCGAAAAGTCGCTCGGTGGGGGGGGGGGGGGGGGGTAGTGAGCACATTTTTTTTTTTTTGGTCCTCGAAAATTTTAAAATTTGCACCCCCCCCTTGAGCGCCAGGGGGGGGGGGGGCCCAACCCCCAAAAAAGGTAAAAATCGCGTGATTTTACATGATTTTTTTCTCAAGGGGGGGGGGGGGGGCCCGGGCCCCCCGGGCCCCCCCCTGGATCCGCCACTGCTTACCAAGAAGATACCCAACTACGAGAAGGAAGAAAATGAAATTGAACTGGAAGCCCGACTGCTGAGAACACAGCATTCTTCCATAATCTCGGGGGGGGGGGGGGGGGGGGGTGGTAAGCGGACACTTTTTTTTTTTTTTTGGAGTCCAAAAAAAAATCGCAACGACTCAGCCAGCCGAAAAGTCGCTCGGTGGGGGGGGGGGGGGGGGTAGTGAGCACATTTTTTTTTTTTTGGTCCTCGAAAATTTTAAAATTTGCACCCCCCCCTTGAGCGCCAGGGGGGGGGGGCCCAACCCCCAAAAAAGGTAAAAATCGCGTGATTTTACATGATTTTTTTCTCAAGGGGGGGGGGGGGGCCCGGGCCCCCCGGGCCCCCCCCTGGATCCGCCACTGCTTACCAAGAAGATACCCAACTACGAGAAGGAAGAAAATGAAATTGAACTGGAAGCCCGACTGCTGAGAACACAGCATTCTTCCATAATCTCGGGTAAAGGTAAAGGTAAATCCTTTTAAAAAAAATCGGAGCTACCGCCAAAAGAAAAGTATACTTTTTTAATACACATTTATACTCAACGCTATATAACCCTATAACCTAACCCTAGGCGCTGGACGTTAATGTGTCATGTACCGGGTAGAATACTTTTGGTAGTGTAGTTTAAAGTTGAGCTTTATCACAACAGCAATTTAATTTATAAGTTGAGTGGTTTAATCAACCATGGGTAATAGACCTGAATTTTCCTCTTCAGATTCAGAAGCAATACAATAATCAACATCCGATGAGGAGTCAAACTCAAACTCAAAGTGACCTTACGAAAAAAAAGGGATATCTTCAATTCAAACAATGCATTAACAATGGCTGGATAATATTAATAATCATCAAGGCATAAACTAAAACTCGGCTGCAACAGCTCTCAGTTTACTGGTTCCACAGTGGCAAAGTTACTTACCGATTACTTTATGCTGTATGATACTTCCAAATTCAAAGAAGTTATGATGTTTCGTGCAAAATCCGATTGCGATCAGCTATTCGTGACCTGGTTTCATTCACTGTTATTATCCTCTTATCCAAAGCGCTGAAAATGCTCAAATGTTTGTGAAACAGCAGCCCCTTGTAGCGAGAACCACAGTCCCAGATTTACCTCACAGATAAAGCAGAAATCAAGGCCAAAACTGCATTATTCCTGATTTAAACACGAAAACAAGCTCACAAAGCGTTCCTTCACTGCGATGCGGTGGAGAAAAATCCCCGCGACGTCAGTCAACGCATAGAGGCCCCAGAAGTTCGGGGGAAGCAAGAGCCTAACAACGGTATAGGGGTGCGTCTCGGTTCCTATACACTTGTCAAATGGACTGAGAAGTATGCACGGCATACACACACGATTATGCCACTCTGCTCATACACACACTACCACTGTGTACGGTTGGCGAACATGTGTGCGAAAGTTTCTCACAAGTTTTATTTATTGCGTGCATGCAATGATAAAGAAATCAGAGCGAGGATAGTCTGCATTATTCAGACACATTTTATTACACAACGATTGTGATGCAGTGCAAACTTATTCGCATTAACGAATGAGAGTATCAAAAAACACCCAAACTATTAGAAAATGTTATACGATTGATAAAAAGCTGCAAAAATCTTTAAATTATGTTATTAATTCTTAAAAACTTACCAATGTTATCATCATCTCACCCTGGATTTTCGACTGGGGACTAGAATGAAAAGAACTAGTATATCGGTTGAAGTAAAAACGACAGGAATTGTTTATAGCCCCTGGGCTTTGAAAGGACGGATTTGCACAAGTCAGATGGATCTTCCCCAAAAGGAAAACCAGAAGAAACAAATCCTCAGGAAATGACAAAATATGCAACATTTGCGAAATTACTTACCAACTCATCGACGGGTTGACCGAAGGGACAATTCCATAAAAGATTACAGAACAATAACACGGGGTATCGCCAAATCTTCTTTTTCTTTCCTCAAATCTAGACAATATTATGTAGGGTCTATGCAAGCCCAAATTGGATTTCTTAATCGGCAAAGGTGTTATACCATAAAACTTTCTCTGGTCGTAGAGGTGTTGTGGTCTAGTGGAAAAGTAACCCGACTGCAAATCATAAGGTACGGGGTTCGAGTCCCGCCGCGTCACTAATGTCCTTTGGCAATACATGAATATAAATTTGTCACTCTCCATCCAGGTGTTAAATGGGTACCCGAGAGGACGCGAAAGTTAATGTGGTTCAATGAGCAAGTGTGCACTTTAGAAAATTGCGCCTAGCTGGAATGCTCCCCAGGGGAGTGGAGAATGTGCATACATTGTGTGCGGGTAAGCCTGAATCCGATGACCGGGGTAATGATATATATGTATTAAGCGCTATATCAATATCAAAATATCAAAGCCGAATATTATTATTATTACCCTTTTTTAATGCATGCATGTTATTTTGTTCTACTCTGTACCATTGTCTTATTGAGACGTCATTCGAAACCTCCAGCAAACCAATCATTCAATCGACAAATATTTATTCCTTGTACTGCATGAAAACCGAGGTCCTCACTCATAAAAATAAGGGGAAACTTTTTTTTAAGAAGGCCTACTGTATACGTAAAAATAAAAGGGACAAAAGGAAATATGACTCATAATTTGAGATTCACTGTGAAAGTTATTTCTCATTTTTGTAAGAAGTAGATGGACTCTGTTACACATTTTATGCGGACTTAGAATAGTCACCGCCATCATAAAGACATGCAATATCATTCTTAAGGTCATACAAATATCCGCACCAACAACCAAATCAAACAAAACTAGGATCGGGACACCTGTTATTCCTATTAATCTAGTTTTGTTGTTGTCAAGCCACAGTTACACCCTAAACCGACTCAAAGCCAATCGAAAACCGATATTATTTTGCCTTTGTCACTGTCGGTCTGATGTCAGTCTCGTCGATGTGACTGAAGTATGAAACCGACTACCACCCGACTCCAAACCAACCGAGTACGGTCTTGTCGGTCAATTTGATGCGACTGGTATGTGAAACCGGTCAATTTGGTGTGACCGGAGTATTACGGTAAGACAAAAGGAAGTGACTTTGTGAACTCGCGAAACAGGTGGATATGGCACTGGTTTATCACTCTGTGTAAAGATATTTTATGTGATATGTGAATTACTCTATCCTATTATCATGATTGAATTGTCATGTAGGCGTGTTGTATAGCATGGGGAATTTGTTGCTGTCATGTCGCGTGTAAATTGCTTTTACCTCTCGACATAATGACAATTTAATTGCCCTGCATTGTTTTAGCAGCATGTGCAAAAGACTGTCATGTAATGTTTAATTTACTTCTTCCTATCGAAGTCATGACATTTTTTGTAACTGTCATGGTGTCACTTGGTAGGTGTCGTTTTAACCAGATCCAGTTATGTGCTTATAATCAACAGATTTTCCTAAAAAAGGAATATGATATAGACCTAAATATTTGTATCTGTGATATTCTAAATTACTATTTAAAGGGTAAAGGTCTTCAATATGAGCTATGTGCTGTCTCTATTAATAAGTAGTACACTCACATGTCCGATTTAAGAAGAAAGCACATTGAGAACATTAATTAGTAGTCAACCAACAACTTCCCCCCTCTCTCCCTTCCTTTCCCTCTCTTTGTCTCTCTCCCGTCCCATATATCCCCCTCTCTCCTCCTCTCTCCCCTCTCTCTCTCTCTCTCTCTCTCTCTCTCTATTATAGCTTTTAAACTATACGTTGCCTTTTGACAAGTCTTTCTTCACAGAACTGAAAAGAGTCGTAATATACGTCTTTTCAGTCCTCACGGTCTCTTTCGTGATAGTTGAAGCGCGTCATCTTTGTTCAATTGCAATATAGGCTCTGATCCTTAAAATCACAGTCGTACTTGTTTGGGGTTGCAATTTATTATGCGCCCCTCAGAAAAAAAATATGCCAGTCACCTCAGAGATTTCGTAATTTCAACCGAGTCCTTAAAATACATGTAATTAGGCGGTATCTGGCGGAGGACAGTTAGAACCTGCAGCATTGGCCAGAACTGCCCCCCTCGTTTCCAGGCCCAGAATACCCTTCACATAAAAGCCGCGGGTTTGTATAATGAGCTCGTTACAGTATCATGGAATGGATCTTGATTATGTTAGCTTTGAGCTGAGATAGGTTGCCTCCAGTGGCGTCCGTAGCTACGGGGGATATGAGGGCATGTGCTCCCTATTCAAGCTGGAATTGTTATGATTACATTATTCACCTAAATCTTCGATTTTAGAACTTTCGAATAAGGAAAATGAGGATAAACGATTTTCAGAAGAAAAACAAAAATATCCAATCTGATAAATATTCATCAGATCACATTTTTTATTCAGCACTGGATCTTAATCGGGGAGAACAAATTTTACCCTCCAGGGCGCTGTCTTATAAACAGTTGCGATTGATTGGATCAATTGCAACTCTTTATAAAACAGGGCCAGGCCCTCAATATTTTGTCGCCTTCGTTTAATATGCTTTTAGTCACGATGATAAATCGATTGGAAATCTTTTAATGCTTTAAATGAGAGACTTCCTTACAAATCGGTTGTACAAAATAATGTTCATGTTTCTACTCGTTAAACTTTTACAGGATATGAATAAAAAGGATGTCGAATTGCGGAGAATCTCTTACTTGCCAAGAATGTCACTTACAATAAGTTCCTGCTGATATATTAAGAGAGAACCACTATACCACCAACGCTCCCTCCTTACCCACCTTCACATTTAGAAAGTAAAATTATGGCAAAAAGCATCGATTCAGTCTTTTTCTGGTAACGTAACAGTGATGACCAAGTTCAGAGTAGACATGTTTTTATACGTTTTAGGTAAAGAGACAGAGGTAACACAAACAAAACATTTACTAGTTATTCATAGCGAACAACCAAAATCAGAAAGAGAGCGAGAGAGAGAGGAAGGGAGGGAGAGAGAGAGAGAGAGAGACTGACTAGATCTGGGGCCGGGCAATATTCTTATTGAATCTTGAGTTTTCGGCAAAATTTAGTCCACTTTTAAACATGATCTAGAGACGCCCCTCCACCTCAGGCTCTGTGTGCCCTTGTCCCCATGCTATTGCAGGTATGTTTTTCATTATATGTTTTTTTAATCGACTTTTACTGTATAAATGTCCCATACATCCGCTGTACCTTTCTTAATCCCTTCCATATTTAAAAAAAGTATTATTATGTTTTATAAATTTATGTATTTTTACCCCTGCCTATATCTCTCACTGCACTCTCTTCTCTCCAAGACTGTTGCATGGATCAGCTCTGATACAACCGTTGAGGGCGACATTCGGAAATTATATTTCTCTGTGACTGACTGGGAGTATCCACCGAAAAGGGAATCAATTTTCACGAAAATGAAGAAGAGATTTAAGACTCTGTTGAGTAGACAGGTATGTGTTTTTGTAGATGTAGTATTGCTGATGTGTAATTTGTGATATAGAAGGCATGATCGCTTGTATTTTGCATGATATTTGTGTACTCCTGTGCCCGTGGGATGATCACATCACAGGTGTCATACCATCCCAACGCCACGGCGGGGAGTGTCGCTACATGTAAGGTACAATTCAGAAATCTGTGGTGGTGGACTGTCACTGTTGTTGCTGTGGCCTGTGCGCAAGACAACTTAGTCTGGCGTCATATTTATTCACTTAAATTCAGTTTGTATGTATTTGATGCGCCTATGGAAGGCCATAGTGTTATTGCAGATGCACTTGTCCACCATCAGAATGATTTTTGGTCATGTCTTTATTAATAAAGGATTAAAGACAAAAATCATGACAGAAAGAGGGTTTTTTCTAAATCTGGGCCCTGTCTTACAAAGAGTTGACATCAATCGCAACTTATTTGCTATTGATATATCAATCTCAACTATGTACATAAGAGATTAGGAGACTGCAAACTTGCAATTGATGGGAGGACTTGTGTTTGATTTGGATCAATTGCAACTCTTTTTAAGATGAGGCCAAGGGGCCCGTCTTACAAAGAGAGGCGATATCGCCTTGCTTGGTTACTTTGCACTTTGGTGGAGATTTTGGCTGTGCAAATGCGCTTTCCAGTTGATTAAAATCACAGCACCAGCACCACATCCACACACACACACACATTAAATGTTTGCATTTTAAGACCTTTTTTGTGTCTTGTGTACTACAAAGGTTACAACCATGAGTTTGAGACTTGATATGCAACACTTTGTCTTTAGTAACGTAACTAGGAGTTTGACCATTTAGAGCTTTGTAGACTATCATTAATATTTTTAATGTAATTCTGGCGAACTGGCAACGAGTGCAGTTCCTTTAGAAGTGGGGTTATTTGAGAAAATTTTGGTAGGCTGCAAATTAGTCGTGCACATGTATTTTGCAGGCAAGTGAGTGCTCACCACTAATTTTCTCATATTATTACCTAAGAAAACCCAAGAAACTCTCAACACTATATTGACATTGGGTCTAGTTCCATGAAATCTACATTTAGGTCTTAGAAACAGATTTTTTCCCTTCATATTATATTACATTGTACACACAATTGAAAAATGATCTTATATATATATCCTTGCAATTTTGCACGATTGACTCCTGACTATTAATAATATTCCGCTTTTATATAGCGCCTAATACAAATTTCTGTAAGCCCTTTACAGATATATTATTACACATTAATTTTATCCCTGTGTGTAAATCCATTGACTTCCACGACGTGGATTGACCCATGACCTTGTTATTTCATCATTCAGGGTAGCAGCAGTACCAGTTTTGAAGATGTGAGTCCTGTTGAAGAACAACCTCCTCCCCCTGAAGATGTGCAGAAAGTTTACACAAAGGTAACAGTGAAGTATGATTATTAGGTGGTTTTCTCCAGTATAAAGAAAGAAATAATATTCTTGAAGACTTGTAATGATGGGTAATGCCCTGAACCTGTACAGAAAGTTTACACAAAGGTAATGGTGAAGTATAATTTTAATAGGTGGTTTTCTCCTGCAAGAAACAGAAAAGTATATTCTTGAAGATGTGTGATGATGCATACCTGATGCTCCATTATTTTTCTGGTGGCAATTTTGTCAGTGCTTCTTTTTTTCGGCCTTGACCTGAGAGGTCTGAAAATTCTAACATTAGCACAAACATGGACTGCATAAATATGTGAGAATAAATAGCTTGATGTGATAATTTGTACAGTAAAAAATGGTATTACAATTTACAAGGAGGAGTGCAATTTCATCTCATAGAAAAAGTGTCAGTCTTGAAATATAGGAAATATGTTTATCAATTACCATGAGGCTCTGCATGAAAAGTAGACCCACCATCCATCTCAAACAGGACAGTATTATCGCAAAAGATGAAAATGAGCTCACTGTATTAATTCTTTGCGCTCAGTAACCATATATTGTGTGTTTTATGCATACAATTTTTCTTCTTTGTAACAATATTGTGATTTTTCCTTCTTTGTTGTTTCTGTTTGCAGGAGGACAGAGAGTTTTCCAACGATCCTGTTGAAGAAGCAGAGGTAATCTTAGTTCCTAATGTCTGTTGGGAGCAAGAAGGGCGTAAAATCTTTATAAAGTGCCTCAGGTTCTCGCTCCTCTAGCTCTCAACACATGATGCAAAAATGACCCATTTAAATTGTCTTCTTTGGATGTATCCATAACATTATTTCGAAACTGAAAGGAACCCACTTATATTGCCATATTTCTCTGTACTTATAACATTGTTTTGAAACTGAAAGATATCTATTTCTATTGTCCTCCTTGGGTGTATGCATAAGGTTTTTTTTTAAACTGTAACATTGTTGAAATGAGAAAAGTCTGGAGGGAATCAATACTGAAAAGACAAAAGAAAGAAAAACATAAATCTTTCTTACAATAATTTTTTTGTGCTGAGCATTATTAAAAGGTATTTAGCAGTTTTTGATTTCCTTTAAATGCATCATCAATCGTTAAATGCTTAAAAAAATAAAAAACAACAACAAACTTTTCTCCTGTTTGAATGATATACTTAAGCATGCAAATAGTTTTAGACCATCTGCTTTCATATAAAGTATAAACTTAGGTCTCTTACAATTATTGAATATAAAAAGTCCACATTTCTTAACATGGTTAACCCCTGACCTTTACCTCTCTTACCCAACAGGTCATTGGAAGCATAGAAGAACAGTATTTCAGAGAGGATACTTTCGATTGCAGCAACCACGAACTTGAGGTATGTCAAATCTTTGCATTTTCTACATGTATGGTCTAGATATATTTTGTGTGTGTGCCTCGAACAAGGTGTTTATTTACATTCAAGCATCAAAATAAAGTTGTGAGAACAAATATAATTGAAGTACAAAGTTATCAATACAAAACACATATTTTCTTGACTTCATTATTTTATATCCTCTATCATCTAATAATATTGATTTACGATTTACAATTTTGTTTTAATCAAACCATTGACTCATCAATATTTATATGCACTCTTTTCACTTTCCTAAATAGAAACTCACATCTGAACAACTAGATCTTGCTGCCATTGACGAAGATAGAAACAAGCTAAGAAGACAGCTGCAAGCGGTGAGTAGAAAGCTTTCGAGCGGGACTGCACAACTTGTAGCTACTCGCGCCCTCTATACAGCCAACAATGGCTACGCAGTACCCGCTGATCCCCCATGGTCCCCTTATTCATATGTTAATTGAGAGCTGATTTGATGAGATAATCACCTGCCAGTGACCATGCAGGGAGTTCTAAACCCTCCTCGCCAAACAAGTGCAGATAGGCTTTAACCCTTTCAGGACAGGATTTATTTAAAGGGCTAAATTGATCACATATTATTTTTCAAATTGGCAACCATTGTATTTTTCTTTTAGTGCTACATTGTAAGTTATAATCTCTCTAAAAGCAATATACATGTGCGAGGATGTTGTCGAAAAGTTGAAATATGGCTAATTTTGGAAGACAAACTTTGAGTTGTTTATGTTGCCAATTCAAGGATTTAAGGATAGTCATGAATTTAAAAAAATGGATGCAGTGCGTGCAGAAATAGTTGCCCTCTGTACTCATGCACCTGGCTTGATTTTTAGGGCTATAGATCAAAAATCATACTGCCATACCACAAAATGTGGAATGATTGTCGAAAAAGGGTTAACAACAATATCTGAGTACTGGTCGGAGCTTATGTTATTTATCCAGAATGAAAGCTTATGTAACTATCATCGTAAAACGGGCATTATTATGTCGTCGGTTTTATGAACTGAGAAATCTGTCTCGTATGTATTAATTTACGGAGTTGTGGGTTTATAACATTGATGCGATTTATCATTTTGATTTGTATACACAGTATCAGAGACCTGTTTCCTTTTGTGCTATTAATTAGTTTGATTATACCTTTCTTATTCTATTTCAGGTATCCAAGAAATTTTCAGATGTTGTTTTGGAAAACCAATCTGCCTATACCAAGGTGAGGAACAGCAACAATTTTTACACATTGAGAATTTCAAGATTACTTTATAGAAATTTAAAGACTAACATGATTGCAGGACCCATCACTGAGATTTGATCATTTAAAGTTGTATGATGACAGTCACGATATACATGTGAACATTGTCTAACAGTATGTGACTTTGATGAGTAGCTATTTTGAATCATTGAATCTTCAACAGAGTACACTATCATGTATAGTAAGATGTATGGTATTGAGCGATAACACATGTAGGTATGTCAATAAACAGAGAATACATTTTTGAGAGGTAATTTAATTCTCTATTACAGAACATGGTCATGGTACATGTGAAAATAATTTCTCTTCTGCAATGAAAATAAAACATTTAATAAGTGTTGACAAACATTTTAGATTTAAATAAAGTTATGTTAGAATTGTGAACTAAAGTAGGTTTCTTTTTTAATTTTGTTTCATACTCAAAGAATAATTTTGTTTATAATCTTGTATATACTTAGGAGCTACAAAGAGTTATGGAGTTACAAGCATCCCTACAGAAAGCAAGTGTAATCTGCATGAATGGTCGAAGGTATGTCTGTTTTTTCAAAGTCAAAACATTAGGAAATGTTCAACATTGTCATAACACACTCGTTTTCTTGCTGTGTCAATGGATTTGGGGTTTGTGAGTTTATCATTGAGGTTCACTAATAGTGTTATAATAATTGCAAAGTGTGAGGAATATAAAGGAAGCAGTCAACCCTCATTTAATATCAAGAAATGAACAATTATTTAAATCCAATAACAATATCCCAGTGGACCAACAACCCACAAGACCGACAGCCCTCAGATCTAATGAAGTTGTGTGTGTGAGACTATAGCTCTCACTTGTTTAAGCATCGGATATATCTAAAAAATAAGGGGTTTTATTCTTACATGTACATATAGATTGATAGAGCTAATTGATAGGCCTTCAATGAGACTCGGAAAGGATGTTAAATGGAGGCCCTGTGTAGAGGAGAGTCACCACCTTTGCACGTTAAGAACACACTGCGCTATTCATATAAGAGTAGGGGGAAACCCCTGTGTAGTGGTCCACCCGCACACCCCCAATCAGTTATACCGGGAGGAGAGACCCAAGGGTTAAAGTGATTCAGTTTACTTTTCGCCTTTCAGGCACAGGTGATGTCAAATACTAAAGATGTAGTTTTACTGTAATTATTTCTCTTACAGAAGTATTAGTCTATGTAGTTGAAATGCTTGCATGATATTGTACGCAACTGAAACTGACCTTTTCTAATCCTCCCCCTCTTACATTGATCAGGCAATTATCGATGACCAAGCAAGGTTTCACAGTCGCCAGTCTCAGGATCCTGAAGAACCACCGTAAGAAACAGCAGCTCCTTGGACTACTCAAATCCCTCCACACCATCGACACACTGGTAGGTATTCTTTCGTAATATTCACACAAAGCCACAGCGAGACATGAGGCAATAAACCACCTTCAACAAAGATGGCGACATCAGTAGCGTATAAATGAAAGGCGAGAGTCTAATATTTGTGAGGCCAAATAGCATACTGTTAAACAACTAGATTATTCATACCCCTTGTAATTTTTTTTTTTTTGGGGGGGTGGGGGGGGGGGGGGGTGGGGGAACGAGGGCAGGGTTTTTTTTTTTTTGGGGGGGGGGGTCACTCAAGAATGAAAGGTAGACTGGTTGAATTAGGGCCTTTGTTTAATACTTTGAGAAAAAACGCTGTAGTATGTCACATTCCCAAGAAATATATATCGGGACAAATCCATTTTTCACACGCTTAAAAATTACAAAACTTGGTAAGGATATGAATACTTAAAGCCCCACTGCACTACTTATAACAAACAATGCCTAATTGGTGGCCATTGGTCCCCGATGATCCTCTTTTTCTTATGTTAAGTGAGAGCTGATTTGATGAGATAACCACCTGTCAGTGACCTTGTAGGGTGGTCTAATCCCTCCTGTAAACTATTACAGATAGGCTTTAAGTTGTTCACTGTAGCTTCAAGCACTTCAAGTCTCTATGCTTACTCACTGATCTGCTTGTAACAAGATACATATAGGTACCAGTATGTGAAGTGCATATTACATCCTGTTATGCTGCAAATATATTTCAAGAGTGGCTTAATGCCCTATGCCTGAATTGGTCTTTGTGAAGTAAATTATTATTATTTTGGGAGGAAAATATGATCATTAATCATAATGATTATCTTTTAGTGTGTTGTAGTTTCCTAGACTTTTCCCTATTTTTCTTATCCTGTATTCTACATCCTTCAAAAACATAGCCTCTATAGTTATGATTACATGTATTTATGAATTTCATTCTTTAGAGAAAATCGCTGCCAGTCTTTTTTTCTCTACTGATTTTATTAATACATTTTGGGGACCATTTTTTGGTCTTTCATATCGAATTTAAAGTACTCTGAATGTTTATGAGAGTTGTATGTTAATTGCATCTCTCTTATATTTTCTATTCCACAGCAAAGAACAGATATAAGACTACGAGAGCTAATGGAAGTAAGTTGATTTGTTATGCAAAGATAACTTCATACTATGTTACAAAAATAGAAAATATTAGAAATAGTGAAAACTCTTCTTTTTCTGTTTTTAGACAGGGTGTTATTTTGATTTTAAAAGGATATGGTAGTCAGTTTCCATGTGCAGTAGGTCATAGTTCCCTGACACGAGACTTGGTGGAAATACCATTAATGGGTGTACAGGTCTCGCACACACCAACCCGTAGTCCCATCAAAAAATACATCCTGAGAGTCTTTGGGTGAGGGAAATGTAAGATAATGACTTTTCCATATGGGGCGATTGGTGGAAAATTCAGAGCATTACACAAAGCATGTTGGTCATAAAACTGAAGGCAAATCCTTGTGATTAACAACACCCGATTCCCCATGAGAGCTCACTATTATAAATCTTTAATTGTAGACCAGTTTTGCCTAACGACCATTACACTTTTGTATATCATGGATAAGAAAAAATATGTGTTATTCCTCAAAGTCACAGTAAGCTTGAGAGAAAATTGGCAAAGCTGAATTTTGTTCCAACAGTAACCACTGACAGTGCCCTTTCTAACTACTTACTAATGCACTCTTTAAAGTTCATTATTCTGTCAAACTAAAATGTATTGATAATATTTGATAATGTTTTACAGGAAGAGGACTACCCTGGTGCCATACAGCTTTGCCAAGAATGTCAGAGAGCTGCAAGTAACTTCAAACACTACAAGTGCATCAGGTAAGCCAGGAAAAGGATTACCAGTACAAAAGATATCTTTAGTCTATCTATCTAAGTATCTTCTCCCGGTTCGGAGGTTGATTGCAACATCTCTCCATTTCACTCTATTTTCTGCCATTCTGGTGCACTCTTGCAGTTTTAGTCCACTCCAGTTCTTGACATTCTCTTCCCAGTTGATTCTGGGTCTCCCTTTAGGTCTACTTCCTTCCACTCTTCCTTCCAATACATCCTTTAAGAGGCTTTGGTGCCTTTTAACATGACCAAAAGATATCTTTAGTATTGATGAATATCATGACTGCAGTAGAGATGTACAACATTCTCATAAAAAGAGTACCAATCAACTAATACAATACAACCAAACCGGTCTCAGTGGCCACTCTGTATAAAAGCCACCTGTCTACAGTGGCCACTTTCTCTTTTTTCCTTGGGTGACCTTAATGGACAGTTTTGACCGTAATTTGTGTAAAGCTACAAAGTACAAAATCAAACATTACAAACTTTTTATGAGCATTCTGTGAGTGAGCTGTGAAGGAGTATGAACAAAGTAAAGGATAACAAAATACATTCACCAAAGTCTGCCAAGGATGGACAAAGGCTGAATTTTAGTTGGGGAATTAGATGCAACTTGCCCAGCTAACATATATTAACTGCCCCTCCAACCACAAAACGACTGGCCATAAGCCAAAATATTGAGCAGCCTTTGGGAAAAACTTACACAAACTTAACTCCCCATGACCACTCCGCCCCTGATCGATATGAAGGTTGTAGTAGTAGTGGTGGTTATTTTACCTGACTGCTAAGAAAGCATAAATCCTTGTTAGTAAGCATCCAGAGGACCGACGGCTTAAGGTCCTCTCCGAGAGACCTGGTAATGAGGATTAATGCCCTAGTGCATCGTCTTGGTTTCGAACCCAGGTCGCCGGATTCATGACCACTGCTCTACCGACTGAGCTATTGCGCCTCCTTTGTTTAATTTAAAATATATAAATGATGTAACTCAGAATGTAGATGTACTTGATCTCTTTGATTGATGTGTAATCTTACTTCCTTATTTTCTTTTACAGTGAACTAAGCTCCAAGCTACAGGACACACTGGAAATGATCGAGGTATGTGCTGCAGTTGTATTTTCTACAATTCGGTTGCTCTCTTTGCCTCTCTTCATGGGCACTCATTTGCCACATGTGCAGCTTTGCACAAAACAAATGACTTAAGGATTGCTTAGTGCAAAACAATGGCTTTGTTAAATTACCCGATTCCGGTCTTGATTACCTCCAAATCAACCCTTTTAACACCAGCATAAATTAATCTTGTAATGGAATGGTTAAAATTAATATTAAAACCTTTGGTATATCTATCTGATGACTATTTTTTTGTGGTCCTAACAGACTTATGCAGAGTTAACTGTGCTTGCAAATGAAAGACTAATATAAGTAAAATTGGAAATGAGGATACTAACAAGAAGAAACTTGTATAATTAGAGCAAAATATTTACTATAATTATTATCTCTTTTGGTAGGAACAACTTGATAATGCCTTGGCCAAGACTTGCAGTAACTTTGACATCAAGAACTACGAGAAACTACAGATGGCTTATAGATTACTAGGCAAAACACAGGTAAGTGCAAAATCTACCATATTGTTGTATAATTGTGTAGATTTATAAAGATTTGCGTAACTTTGTTCTGTAATGAGCTTGAAAAAAAGAGCTTAATCTCTGCAGACTATTCCAGCAATGATTGTAGGAATACAATTCAAGTCAGTCAGTTAATCAATTTAAGGCCTTTTTTTTTTTTTGCTACTCCGTAAATAGCAATGGACCACTATCATAATTTCACCAATGCAGTTTACAACAATGTTTAACAGATTAGTCTAGTTGAGAGATTGCACAATTTGGCATAGACTTAATGCCATTTTGGTTTTCACAAGATATTAATTTAGACATGACTGTAGATTAATTGCAATTAATATCAGTCAGTGACCTTTTTTATTTCTACAGACATGTATTTTCTACAGACCACTAAGGACCAACTTTACATGCAATTCTCCAGTGCACTTCACAACAAAATTTGGCTAATCATGTGATATATTACATCACATCTGATCATGTGATATATTACATCACATCTAATCATGTGATATATTACATCACATCTGATGATGGATTGACTTGATAACCATTTTCAAGGAAAACTACAACTTACATAGTTATAGTTATAGGTAAATCGATCCAGTTAGAAGAACCAGTGATAAATTATTGATACTTCATAATCGATATTGGCAACTGTCCACCAATTAGGAAACTGTATATCAGTTGTAACAACAGAATTACAATGATTGAAATCAAGCACCAACCTTGTGTATTTGTGCTGTTCCCCCCTGTAGACCGCTATGGACCAACTTCACATGCATTTCACCAGTGCGATTCACAACACCGCATTCCAGATCATTCTGGGCTACGTTCAGCTCGTGAGTGGACCTACCGACTCCAGGTTCCAAAAGATGCCGTACAGGGATCTGTGCTCGGTAAGAGAGCGTTTAGGTTTAAAAAGAACTTAAATAAATTGGCCTATATTTAAAATGATGTACTACATGTACATGTAAGTTGAACCTTGTCTTGCTTAGTTCCTTTATGTACATTTGGAGCATCAAGTGCTAACTTCCGTATTCTGTTCACATTACTGTTATTCTGCTTCAAAATACTGGAATGATCTACCACTTAGAATTAGGCAGTCTCCAGAAAGGCCTTAAAAACACATCTTTTTGGCAGTAAGCCCAATTTTAATTTTCATTCACTGTAAAGCGCTTTGGGCCTTATGGAAAAAGCACAATACAAGTAGTAATAATAATAATAATAATAATAATTCTGTTACAAAGTGAGTACACATAAAGATCTGAGAGTGAACCTACTGACTCCAGGGGAGCTGTTTCTCAAAATTATAGAATTAACATGCATTTCTGTGGGATGTCCATGAACTTAGACTTATGATGGTTTCAAGAAACTGGCCTCCGGTTCCAAAACTATCTCTCTATATTTTGGGTCCCATTCTGATATACTTAATTCAAAATGTCAACTTGAAGTATTCTTTTCTTGAAAAGAGATATTGAAAGTTAAGATATTCAAATTATTCTCCATCAAAGATATAGAAGTGACCACTCAGTAACAAATATGAAAACTGCCCTCTCAATACCAATAGGACATTTTTGTAATTTAATCAAATTCAATGTACAAATCTTTGTTAAGTGCCTCCATTGCAAATGATTTCATTCACCTGTTACAAATAATTTTATTTCAATAGTCAGTATGCTAAATGCATACATTACGTGGTGTTAGATGGGACAAGCCATAATGTTTATCCTACCTAGCAACAAAATGGTCTATTTATTACCCCTAACCTACCCCCCTGACAATCTTTGTTTTTTCAAATATTGAGGTCAGCCAATGATCCTCTCCGTCTCATATATTCAGTTACCTGCACATTAGCCGGTGATAGGACATTTACTGTATCTGCTTCAAAATACTGGAATGATCTATCACTTAGAATCAGGCAGTCTCCACCAGTTATTTCCTTCAGAAAGGCCTCAAAACACTTTTTTTTTTGCAGTTTGTAGTTGTAAGACTGTTTTTCTTATATGTATTCATGTAATTTTGATTTTCATTCACTGTACGCGCTTTGGGCCTTATGGGAAAAACGCGGTGTAAGTAATAATAATAATAATAATGATAGTAATATTTGTTACTGGACAGAAACTTTACATATTGTGTTTTCTCCTGTAAATCGTGCTATTCCAGCAAATAACCCAGGAGACGTACATCCCCTGCTTAGTGGATCTATGCAAGGCATTGTGGGAAGTCATGAAGAGTTACTACAAGACGTTGGAATGGCATGACAACCAGGAGAGCGCAGACCAGGCCGCAACGCCAGAATCAGGTTTGTACAACTCTCAGACAAAACAGTGAATTCACAATCCACACATCTATAATTTTGATATGAACAAAAAGAAGGAAATTTTAGATTAGAACGCTCTATCATAGGTCATGTTTGTATTTTCTTTGTGTCGTAAGTGATTGCTTTTGACAATGACTTTTTTCTGTGTATTTTAATAGAAGAAATCCAACAGGCTAGCGACGTAGAAGAGTCTTTCAGTAGACGGTACATCAGGAAGAAACTAGAACATGGTCTAGCTAGGATATGGCAGGTAAGTTGTGCGACTGTGTGAATAGAAGACCAGTGGAAAAAAAAGTTTGCTATAGAAGACGATTTGACACATACATGGCCTCCTGAATCGTGATCTTGGTGGTGCCGGTACTGTGGTAGTGAAACAGTATTTTATGATTTAGAGTTATGTCTAGGCCATTATAGTCAATAAAATATTAGCCAACCCTCTTTGCTGTCTGCAAGATAGTTTCTTTCACCGTCTTCACCTGTTTATGGTGCAGAAGGTAAACAGTAGTAGCCTCAACACGTTTCACATTCAATCACTTTTCAATGCTCTGAGTCAGCAGGCTCTCTCTGTGAGCTGGTCAGAATCAGCTGGTCGATTCCTCCCGCTTTTCGTTACCTTGATAACTTGATTCTAACCAAATTTGGATCAAGTATGTATGAGCATGCATGGATGAATTGATTAAATTTTGGGTTAAATCTCTCTCTTTTTCTCTCTCGCTCTAACTCTATTTCTCTTTCTCTCTTCTTGTTTCTCACTCTCAGGATGTCCAGCAAAAGGTCAAGACCTACCTTCAGGGGACTGACCTGTCCAGCTTCAAATACGATGATTTCATCTATGTCCTTGATCTTGTCAACAGGTGAGTGACATTCTCCCCTCCCCTTGTTTAGGAATCCATCGTTGATTTGTCTGGTGATGGCAAGGGTCTGTTTTGATTGAGACATTGCCTTGTAGCTCATTTTCATTCTTTGTATTGATTTTGCTAATTACCATGATTTGTAGTAAATGTGGTGGTTAATACCTGGCCCTTTATAAATCTGTGGGAGTTAAACCAGGAATAAGGTGTGTTTTTTTTCTTTCAAGATATATACAGCTAGATATATGTACTTGTACAGTTTACCTATTCAAATTGCTTACAATTAGCCAGTCCTTCCTTTATGAATCATAAGGTAACCATTTCTTTCTTCTTCTCCTTGCTTCTCATTTCCTTCTCTTTCTCTATTATATCTAAGATAATTGTATTTACTTTGTTGACTTTGTATATACTGTGAATTTCTGATTTTTATGGCCAAATAAATAATGATAATAATAACAATAATGAAATGCTTAGACTAATTTTTTTGTTTTCTCCAGTGCCTTTGATTCGGAAACCACATGTTGTTGCTCTACAAATTCCCAAATTGGATCAGAAATCTGGCCACTGTCTTTGAATTTTATACATTGAAACCTGTTTTAGTGACTATCTGTATAGAAAGACCACCTGTCTATAAAGACTATATTTTTTCCTCTTCTATTGAATAGTGTTTCTCATTGACACCTGTTCTAAAGGAGCCTGTACTTAAAGACCACCTGCCTATAAAGAACACTTTTCTTGTCTACCTTTAGCAGTCTCCATATTATATATATAAAAGGTTTCACTGAACTTATTATCATGAGGGGAATCTACATGTAGGACCTGTGTCATAAACCATGTTTTCAATAACAAGTAACAATGACTGTTATAATCTACAGAAGTCGTGGCATCTGATTGGCTGAGAGCAAATTTGTCATAGAAATTTAGCATTTGTTATTGATAACAAGTTTAATGAAACAGGGCCCAGGTAGCTGAGTGAGAGAGGTTCATTTGAATTAACGCCTGTTTCTGTACCACTTTTCTTGCAGGTTGATATCTGTAGGAGAGGAGTTCTGTGGCAGTAAATCAGAAGGTCTTCATGATTCTATCAGACAACAGAGCTTGAATTACTTCAAGAGTTATCACAGGTAAGTGGGTCATACACGGAGATAGATTTACAGATTTTGATCTACAGTACATGTTCCATTATATACTTGATTGCTGTGCTATAAGGATCATGTATTTACTTTTAGAAACACACCCAGGGCCGTATCCAATTCAGTATACGGATTAAGTCTGTATTTTACTTTTTGCTTGGCTATTAAAGAAATACATCTTATCTTGTATTAAAGAATATTTAAAAAATCTGTCATTTCACATCCATTAGGAATTTCACTGCATATTATACCTTTCACAAGCTCTAAGAGGGTTGTTAACGTAATGCAATGATCAGAAATTTTTGCCCTTTTACAGAGATTATACAATTGAAGTCATGTGGCCATATTTCACATATTCATGTGCATCTATCTGTTTGTAAATTATGATGTGTACCCCATGGCTAGAATGGACGAGCTCCGGACGTTCCTCGAGAACGAAGGCTGGGAGATGAATATAAAAAAAATCAATTAAAGGGATTGGGTATGTTTGCTTCAGATTCTAAACAAAATCCTGGATTTAGCTCGTACTGTAATGATAATTATTAAATATTAAGTCAATCAGGAATCCCATGACTTTTACAAGCTGATCGCCTGTCTGATTATCAAGATATTTATGATTGGAAATCGCAATCAAATTTTGCGTTTTCCTAACGGTTTTCATAACACTAGAGTCTATTGATCATAAATTCTTGCCCTATTAGGGAGATTGTAAAATATTCATGTGCATTTATCCATTGGTAAATCATGATATGTACTCCAGGGCTAGAATGGACGAGCTCCGGATGTTCCTGGAGAACGAAGGCTGGGAAATGTGTCCCGTCAAGAGCAATTTCTCCTTCCAGAGCCTCCACGAGTTCAGGTTCCTCCGGGAGTATGACACCATCACCTCCACCACCGGTAGCAGAGCCGATGGGCGCAAGGTACCGATCTCTCCAACAGGGCGTGGCTTCTTCTCTAAGTATGCTGAGCATGGGAGTCCCTTTGAAAAACAGTTTACTTCCGATGAAGAAGAAGATGAGGCGACTGCGAATGGAGTAAGTACATGACCACCTGTCTACAACAAGCACAATTTTTGTTTCCCTTGAAAATGGTTTCTCATTGAAACATGTACTAAAGGAACCGGTCTACAAAGACCACCTGTCTACAAAGACCACTTTTTGTGTTTCCTTTAGGCGGTCGCTGTAGACAGGTTTGACTGTAATTGTAATCATAATCAGACTAGACTTTTTTTTTAAGTGTCTTGTTACTGTAAAGATATTTAATTGAATTGAAATTTATTCACCATTTTCAAAAAAAATACAAAGGCAAAGAATACAATAAAATATTTCTTGCAAACATAGATAAGCCAATAAAATGGAAAATACACTAAAGGAAATTATAAAGTGGTAGAATCATCAAATTGGCAAGACAATTTGTTTTCTTCTACAGACCACCTTTAATTCATTAGTAGAGAAAGACCAGGCTATGTTCTCTGCTTCGTAAGGGGCAAGAAAAATGTGATAAGGATGATATAAAGATGTTCCTGTCTTTGACCTTCTTTCATCTGTCCCTTTCTGCATCTCTAGCCGGAGAATGAGAAGTTTCTTGGTTATGAAGACTCAGATGATAGTGATGTACCGGATGAGCTCAAACAGGACTTTGTGGATGAGAAGACAGGAGAACAGCCGGTCAAAAGGTAAGAAAGCACTCTGTATTTGTCCACAGATTGCTCATTTGAAGATCTGTTTTGTTTGACAACTTGTTAAAAGTTAAGAATGTATTTTCTCACAAATTGCCAATTTGAAGGTTAATATCTACTTTTGAGCAAGGTTTGCGATTACACCACATATTCTTTCAACAGTATTAGCTGGCCATGAAAAGGGCACACTCATGCTCTATCTCAATGTTTCCTATTATATTTACCGGTACTTTGTTATAAATATGTCATTCAACAATTAATATTATGTATTGCAGCAAAAGTGGACACCAAAAGTACATCTCTTTCTTTTGTTAGCCAGTGAGAAGGTATCCATGTACTTGTACATGTATTTCTTTGAATGTTAACGTGACATCTGCATTTGCCCACAAAGATTTTAATGTTCATTTTCATATGAGTATTCCATGCAACAATTTATATTCTATAGGGCAGCAAAATTTGTTACTTTGCCATTTGCCGTATATGTTTGAATGTTGACGAGACATTGCATTTGCCCATAAATCAATAATATAAAGATGTTGCTTTTAATTTTCATTTGAATATTAACAATTTTACAATCTGTAGAGCAAGATAAATGGAACATCAAATAGACTGAATCATGCAGTAATAAGCACGTCTCCTATGATATTCTTGTCAAACAGCATCTTTCATTTTCTTTAAAAAAATAAAAATATCTAACACCAGGAATTCTCTCAAGAAGAAGAAAGCAGAGAGAGCGTACAACAAAGGTCCCATCCTTACCAACACAACACTAACAGTACTCCGGCTATGTGGTAAGTAAACAGAATAATGAAAACTTGTTCACTCTCACGATGTAGGAAACAAGAAACTGTGGAGTTCATGGTAGGTTTGACATTTCTATGAATTTTAAAAGCATTTGTTACTCTTCTAAAACATTTCATATGTCCATTCTAATTTGTTTTAAAATCTATGTTTTAGAGGCTGAAGAATCACTCCAACATTTATGCCAGAGACATCTGTAAAATCTTTATGCATTACATGCCTAATCCCTCTACATGTACATGTGTGTAATTGGGTATTTACAGACATGTATCAATCTGGGCCATGTCTTACAAAGAGTTGATATAAATCGCAACTTATTTGTGATTGATTTGCAATTGTTATCAATCGCAACTATGTACATGTACATAAGAGATAGGAGACTGCAAACTTGCGATTGATTGGAGGACTTGCGATTGATTTGGATCAATCGTAACTCTTTGTAAGACGGGGCCCTGATATGATAATTTACGTCTGGTGACGGACCTTTAACGTCACCATCCGAAAGAAGTGGCTCAGTTTGTAGGTAAAGACAGAGAGCTGACCAAATGAACGTACCGCTAGACCAACTCACATCTTTGTGTATTACATGTATGTGATTCATTATTTTTTTTTCTTTCCTTTAATTTTTTTTTTTTCTTCAGGGAAGTACATGAATATGATGTCCGTTCTGAAGCCGATAGCCTTTGATGTGGTGCTATGCATGTCTCAACTCTTCGACTATTACATCTTTGCCGTCTACACTTTCTTTGCAACCGACGTGGTGAGTAGGGACTTGGATTTATTTTGGGGATATACGCTATTTAAGAATGGTTTATTATTATTATTAGAACTCTCAGAAAGCTTGTATGTTTGTAAGTAAGCAACCAGGGGACTGACTGCTTTAAATTTCCAAGGGACTTGGTAATGAGGACTAATACCTACCAAAGTCTACTAGCGCATCGACTTGGTTTTGAATCAGGGACCTACCGGTTATGAGACCACTGCTCTACCACTGAGCCATCGCGTCTCCATCTTAAAAATAACACAAATTTCAGATAAAACATGGTGCCTGATTTAGTGACTGTTTTGAATACCTAACATGAGATACATTTAGCTCAGGCTAGATCAAATTGTATTAAAGCGTCGTTTCATCATCACCAATTACGTTTTCCTGTTTTGTTTGCTCCTTTCAAAACATTATTTTAAAAATAATATATAAGGTTAACAACAGAATTATTCATAACCATCGTAAACTTTATGTTTTTTGTAATTTTCGTAACTCAAGAATGAAAGGTAGACTGGCTAAATTATAATTATAGCCTTTGTTGAATACTTTTAGATGTAAGCTTTAACATGTAACATTCTCAAGAAACAAAAATCAAGACAAATAAATATTTCATACACTGAATCTTGTGTGATAGAGTACGATGAGTGGCGCCTCACTTGGCAGTAAACTGTGGACCACGCTGAAGAGGATTAATGATAATCTCATTGAGCAAGACCCTAATGCTGCTATGGTGTCTCATTCGGTCGATGGAAGGGTAAGTGATGCACTGCTTTTTAAAAACTATTGTTTACAACTTTTGTTGTAGAGGTGTTGTGGTCTGGATAAGTCACCCGACTGCAGATTACAAGGTACGGGCTTCAAGTCCTGCCACAGCACTAATGTCCTTTGGCAAGACGTTAATCTACATTTGCCACTCTCCACCCAGGTGTAAATGGGTACCTGATATGCTTGAGCGCTAGTTACTTTGGCAGCTTGGCTATAACCAGAGTAATATGTGTAAAGCGCCATGGGCGTCAGGGCCTGGCAGATACCGGCGCTATATAAATATCCATATGATTATTATTATTATGAATAATTTTATGATCAAGCGTAAGCACCTTCCAACAGGGAATGAATCTTGATAATAAATATTTGAGGGAATTTAAGGTTGGGAATGTATTTTGATATTTACATTGTACGTGTAAGTTTCATTTATTTCAATAGACAACATTAAGTTTGAAAATTATGTTTTGTATTTAATTGTATTTCAGTGCCAGTAAGCTTTTCTCGTTATGAGTTAAGAATTAATACTTTCTCTGTTTCACTTTATTTTGTCTCTTCATACTTTTATGATGTATGTACATACGTCATGTTTATCATACATGGCCTTCATCTATGTAAAGTTCCTTCTCCACCCTTCTCTTTCTACTTCATCTCCATTCTATCTCTGTTATTCTTGTTCTCTCTATCTCCTTTTTTATTTCTACATTTTGCTATATTTCTCAATCTCACCCGTTCTTTCCTTTATTTTATCTGTTTTAACCATCTGTAATGCTTTTATGAATGTTTGAAGTGTTTTATGAATAATTTTCTCATCCTACCTTTCCCTTCATCTACCCCTCTTTCTGATTTCCCTTTCTGATTTTCTTCCAATCCACCCTGATCATGAACAGATGAAAGTTGGCTTCCCCCATGTCTCTCCTATTGTTGATCTGAATAGTAGTGATGGACTGTATAGTCTCGCTGAGAGGGTCGTTGGTACCGAGTCTCTGTGAGTATATTGACCTTTAAAGGTAGTGGGTTCTCATTGGGAAGTTGACACCATTCAAGTGTTGTCAGTCACCAAGAGTGGACTTCACTTTTATGACTGACAGGTTTTGTGTAATGCCCTGTGCCTTAGTCTACCTCCAAAAAAATTCCCATCATAATACCAAATTTTACTCGCCCTCGTGACATGAAGGCAAGTTGGAGAATTTTCTGGTGGGACCCCAGTTTCTCTGCTGTGCACACATTAACTGGTACTGCAACCAAGTATGATGTCAGCAAATTATGATGCAAAAAGACCTGAAAGGTAGTTTGTATCAACTTTTTCTTTTTCTTTTTTAAGGTCTGTTAGCATTAATTTTGTTTTCCTATTTGTTTTTACAATTTAGAGAAGCAATACACAGCATGAGCATAAAATAACATTTTGTCCCTTCTCTCTCTCTCTCTCTCTCTCTTGATTGTGAACAGGATATTTCTTGCCAATCAGTTTGAGCTGCTGCAACCTCATCTAGATTCAGTCATTCCAGCCAGCAAGAAAGCGTTCCTTCAGCAGTTCTATTCTCAGGTATCTAGTAGCATATTCATACAGATTCGTTTACTTTAATTTGTTTTAGTTTGTTTAGTTTTGTTTTTGTTGGGGGGGGGGGGGCTAAAATATCCTTGTCTAACTGTCCAATGACTGAAACATATGGAGTTTACATAGTTGCATTATAAAAAGAATAAGGATTATAATTATAATAGGTCCATTTATTTAGTGCAGCTACTATGTGAATATATTCTACTGCTCTAGATACAGAGATTGCATGATCATTTTTACATATCATGGGGTCAGTAAAATGGCTGAAGTATCATTTAGTTATTTTACTTACTTATTTGAAATAAAATAGGGTAGCCCATGGGGCCCTGTGAGAATATAAAAATTAAAGAATAATTGAACAATCAACATAAACATAATATAGAGTAATAAATGAAGATAAAAAATGGCAAGTAAACAAACAAACAACAGATGAAAAAACACTAAAATAACAGATATAACAAACATTACCAGTTTGTAAAGAATTAGACCTTAAGCAATATGAAAACATAGGGAAATATATTAAGGAAAAAAAAGAAAATATTGAACATATGAACATATTAGTTTTTGTTCACGTAGCCTGTTACTATGTCTCAATTGTCTTCGAGAACAGTGGCTTTCAGGTAACCACTCACGAAAGTTACAATAGAGGGACCTAGCGAAGTTTAGACAGAGCTCTTCTCTTCTGTCTCTCAGAGAGGACAGGTTACACACTGTGAGAGCCTGACGGTATGATTCATATCTTAGTCCTAATATTGTCCGCAGGGCACTTTTGGGGATTGACTCTATTTGAGCTTCCTGGTTTAGATTTAGTGAGGAATGCCATACTACACAACAGTATTCTAGCACCGGTCTTATGTAGGACGTACAAACTGTGATCAAATCATGAAGTGGCATAGAGAAACATTTGAGCATCCGTAGCAGATGAGATAGAGTTTCTTGGCTGCTTTTGATGTAATGCAGTTGATGTGTTCCAACCACCGAAGATCACTGCTAAGGACGACGCCAAGCAATTTCACGTGTTGCTTGTCCGGGATTCGATTATCGCCGATCATAATTTCCGCTGGTGGGAGCTGTCGACGAGCAAATGATACCCTCATGAGTTGGCATTTGGATGGGTTTAGACGCATATTCAAGTCCTTACACCATTCTTCAAATATAGACAATGTAGAATTAAGATAACTTGGTGAATTTGATCGGCCTGTTTCTGCAACAGTGAGGTCATCTACATACTTCCATCTATAGCAGTCAGATGACTGAAGAGCATTGCTGACAGTGGCTAAGAAAACCATAGGTCCAAGTTGCGTCCCTTGAGGAACACCGACTGAAGTGGTGAGTGTTGTTGAAAGTTGATATTTGTACCGTACTTGCTGAGTTCGCTCACCAAGGAAGATGCATAACCAAGGATGTAAGAATGGCTGTGCACCCATTGTATAGAATTATTGAATCTCTTATGAACAAATCATCCATTTTGTCGGGAGAAGCCTCTGTGTTTTGTACTAAATTGGGCGGATTTGAGTGGGCCATCATTTCTGCATGATGTTGCTTCTTTTTACTGCGATACTCGGCTAACTGCTGATCAAATTACATACCACTAGGGCAATTGGTTATCTGAATATGGTCATTTAATGAGGCATTGATGGGTGCAATGTGATCATGCGTGGTTGTACCCTCAGCATTATCAACATTTACTGATGTGGTGTTTTGAATGAGGGCATCAACGGTCTTTCCTATAGACCATATCTGAGCCTTAAGTTGTGATAGTTGGGACTCAATTGGGGGCAGGTGCCTTGCGTGTGGCTTGAGCTCAAGACTGGCGTTGTGGCAGTCGATGGGCGTTGGCTATTGCGATTCTAGATGCAACCGTGTCTTCAATTCCCAATGAAACGAATGCTCCTTCAACTACTTGGTAGAAATTTTCACCTTCATTCTCTTGCACTCCATAGAACAATTAGTTGGATTTTCTGTTTCCCAGGGATTTAATCGTCTGTTGTACAGAGTCTTTAAATTTAGGCAACCTTTCTTTTTCAATTTCTAAGGTCTTGGCTGCGTTGAAGCTGACGCTGGATTCAAGCTCCTCAAAACTGTTATTGATGGCGGAAACTTCATTTGATAGTTTGTCAAATTTACCAGATATGAAGTTTTTTAACTCTAGTATGGTGTTATGAAGGTCCCTGAGGGCGGGCTGGGGCTCGCTCACGTTTCCTCGGCCAAGTCTTCGGCTCCCGACATGGCAGCTGATGGCTTAGGCTGGTTCAAACGTGTTCGGGCATAAATTCTGTTCTTTGATGCTCAAAATGTCACAAAATAACTGGAAACTCACATAACCGTTAAAGCTGTGCGTCTAGTAACGTATTTATCCAGTTAAAGGATCATAAAACCGAACATAGTAGTAACAAATGGGCGTTGGCTGAAGAGCTCAATTGCTTCCATCCACGCGCCTTTGTGAAAAAAGACTGATGGAATGAGTAGGATGGATGGAATGAGTAGAAACTTTCAATCGGCTTTGTTGCTGAATTGGTGGTACACCGTGACTATCAGCTTCAAGTACATCATGGCTGCCATGATGATGATGATGATGATGAACAGCATTTGTATGGCGCCATATATCTGTTTCAGAAAACATTCAAAGGCGCGAGCTCCTCCAATAAAATTAGCATTTAAATGTATGAAGGAAGATGTGGGTTTTGAGTGAAGCTTTGAAGTGGTCCAGGTTGTCAATTTCACGAATAGATGATGGGAGGGAATTCCACAGGCGAGGAGCAATAGAAGAAAATGCCCGATCTCCATATCCCTTGAGATGAGTAATGGGCATCTGGAGAGTAAGGCCAGATGAGCGAAGTCCAGGGCGAAGATGACGCCGCTCGATTAAAGATGACACATATCCTGGGGTCTGACCATGAATTGCCTTAAATGTGAGCAGCAGGACCTTGAAATCAATTCTGCTCTTGACAAGAAGCCAAGCCAATGTAGCTCAGCCAGGACAGGAGAGATGTGGTCATGCTTCCTCAGCCCAGTAAGCAAGCAAACGTGCTGCTGCATTCTGTACTGCTTGAAGTCTGTTCAAGGTTGCAGAAGGAAGGCCAGCTAGAAGACTGTTACAGAAATCAAGTCTAGAGGAAATGAGTGAGTGGATAAGGCTTTCTGCTGCCATCCTCGTAAGCAATGGTCTAATGGCTGCAATGTTACGAAGCTGGAAGTAAGCAGTCTGACATACCTGTGAAATATGCCTGATCAATGAGAATAAAATTTCTACATATATGTTTTTCAAGAGATGGGTATATTTTTGAAAGTTCCTCTGTCAAATTATGCAGGTCATCATTATTATTAATCAAATTATGATCACATGATGCATATAAGTATTTCACTGCCGTTGATATACTTCGCTTACTCAAGTGTTTTGGCAATTTGTATTTGGAATCAGCCGAATCTGGCTCTCCGTGGTGTCCACTTCTTTTCAAAGTCATATTTCCCGAGAAATTAAGTACTAATCACAATAAATTCATTTAATGTAGTACAAGGTTTGTATTTACATACGGTACCGTATAGGATAAGAAAGCATACGTAGAAGAGGAGTGCGTTATGTGTAGAAGGAACAGCACAAATCAATCCGGACAATAGATATACAACAAAAAGGTAAAAGTGGGACTAGCTGTAACTAAGGAGGGAGAAACTAACAATCCAGTCCAAGAAAGATATCCAAGATGACCAAGCTCATGGCAAGCAGAAGTTCTTCTTCTGATTTTCTTGCCTTGATATACTCCCATAAACAACAGTAATCAAAATATAGAGCAAAGAAATGTCACATACAATGGTCAAATCTTTTATCTTTTAGCCGCTTTTTCAGAAGTTGTATCATCTAGCTTTCTATCGTGTAATGCTATAGTAGTACCCCGACTATTGCTGAGCCACCATAGTGTCGTGTCATGTTGTGAAAGTTTCTAGTTGTGCAGTACATGTACAGTAAAACCTGCTTTTAATAGTGACCACCTATCTACAAAGACCACCTGTCTACAATAACAAAGATCACCTGTCTACAAAGGCCACATTTGTTGTTTCCCTTGAAAATTGTTTCTAATTGAATCATGTACTAAAGGAACCTGTCTACAAAGACCACCTGTCTACAAAAGCCACTTTTTATGTTTTCCTTTGGTGGTCGCTATAGACAGGTTTGACTGTACCTGTACCTTGGTGCATTGTTGTATGTGCATACCGGTACTGATGCTAATCATTCTGTTTTTTCAGACGGTGAGTGTCGCCAGTGATCTGCGGAAGCCCATCTACCGGGGCGTGGCCTCTCGCTGTATGAACTATGATCGCATCCTGCAGCTCATGTTGACGGTCAGATGGGACATCAAAGATATCATGTCCCAGCACAGCCCTTATGTAGATGCTCTACTACAGGTGAACA